>SZWC01003649.1:128447-139552 GCA_023375785.1 Penium margaritaceum | reverse complement strand
AATGTGAGCAATTTTGACATTTATCCTCATACAGAATCTAAGACCCGTGCCTTTGTGGTGCCTTCATGAGTTCATCCATATACTTCCATATAAATCATGTGTGTATTAACATCGTGTGTATTTCCCCGAAACAAATGTTGTTCAATCTGGGTTCAAACATTACATACTGAAGGTAAGTAGAAGTTGAGTATCCATCATGATCCACATGTAGACATATGTTTTGACCTGGGCAATACTAAAATGAGCAAGAACTAAGTAAGCATCCATTTCATCTACATCGAAGCACAATGTGGACATTATGCATGGCCGTTCATCTTCATAGTTTGGTGACATGACCATGTGGGGAGGATAACAGAAGACTTCACAATTTTTCACACATGTCTGGTGCAAATACTATGTCGGGATCCTAAAAAACATAGAAAGAAGGTCGAGATTTGTAAATGGCAAATCGAGACCGGTACGAGATCGAGACTCGTGAAGTGCAAATCGGTACGAGACCGATACTGTCTCGTTCGTAGAGTACGGTATGGGACATCTCGTCTCGAATGGTACGAGACCTCACCTTGAGATCGAGACATCTCGTCTCGATCTCGATTTAATAGCATTACCTGGAAATGCATAGCAAAGCCTGGACAATGCCTCGAAATCCCTGGCAATGCCAAGCAATGCCTGGCAATGCCTGGGTAATGCCTGGCAATGCATGGCCAATGCCTGGTAATACATGGCAATGCCTGGCAATGCCTAGCAATGCCTAGGCAATGCCAAGCAATGCCTGGACGATGCCTGGCAATGCCTGGCAATGCCTCGGCAATGCCTGCTAATGCCTGGGCAATGCCTGGCAATGCCTCGGCACTGCCTTGCAATGCATGGGCAATGTCTGGCAATGATTGGTAATGCTTGAGCATTGCTTGGCAATGCCTGAGCAATGCCTGACAATGTCTGGCAATTACTAGCAATGCCTAGAAATTCCCGGGCAATGTATGGCAATGCATGGACAATGCCTTGCAATGCCTTGCAATGCTAAGCAATGTTTGGGCAATGCTTGGCAATGCTTAGACAATGCCTGGCAATGCCTGGGCAATGCCTGGCAATACCTGGGCAATGCCTGGCAATGCCTGACAATGCCTTGAAATGCCTGGCAATCCATGTGTAATGCCTGGCAATGCTTGGTAATGCTTGGGCAATGCTTGGCAATGCCTGGGCAATCACTAGAAATGCCTGGCAATACCCGTGGAATGCCTAGGAATGCCTGGCAATGCTTGAGCAATGCCTGGTAATGCCTGGGCAAAGCCTTGCAATGAATGGCAATGCCTGGTTAATCCTTGACAATGCCTGGCAATGCCTAGACAATGCATGGCAATGCCTGGTAATGTAAGGACAATGCTTGGCAATGCCTGGGCAATGCCAGGCAATGCATGGCAATGCCAGGCAATGCCTGCGAAATGCCTGGAAATGCCTAGGTAATGCCCGGCAATGCCTGGAAATGCCTGGCAAGACCTGGCAAAGCCTGGGTAATGCCTGGCAATGCCTGGACAATGCCCGTGCAATACATGGGCAATGCCTCGCAATGCCTGGCAAAGATTGACAATGCCTGGCAATGCCAGGGTAATGCCTGGCAATGCCTGGCAATGCTTGGGAAATGCCTGGCAATGCCCACTAATGCTTGGCAATGCCTAGATAATGCCTATCATTGCCTGGCAATGCTGGGCAATACTTGGCAATGCCCGGCAATGCCTGGAAATGCCTGGACGATGCCTGGCAATGCCTGGGAATGCCTACGGAATGTCTGGCGATGCCTATGAATGCCTGTGCAATGCCTGGCAATGCCTGGGAAATGCCTGACAATGCCTCGCAATGCCTGGCAATGCCTACTAATGCTTGGCAATGCCTGGCAATGCCTCAGCAATGCCTAGGCAATGCCTGGGCAATGCCTGGTAATGCCTGGGCAATGCTTGGCAATGCCTGACAATGCATGGCAATGTCTGGCAATGCCTTGGCAATGCCTGGCAATGCCTGGCAATGCCTGGGCTATGCCTGGCAATGTCTGGGCAATGCTAGGCAATGCCGGGCAATGCGTGGCAATGCTTGGCAATGCCTGGCAACGCCTGACAATGTCTTGGCAATGTCTAGACAATGCCTGGAAATTCATGGGTAATGCCTAGTAATGCCTGGCAATGCCTGGAAATGCCTGGCAATGCCTAGCAATGCTTGGCAATGCCTGGAAATGCCTGGGCAATGCCTTGCAATGCTTGGGCAATGCGAGGCAATGCCTCGGTAATGCTTGCCAATGACTGGCAATGCCTGGCAATGCCTAACAATGCCTGGCAATGCCTGTGCAATGCTTGGCAATGCATGGACAAAGCTTGGTAAGGCTTCGGCAATGCTTGGACAATGCCTCGCAATTCCTGGCAATGCCTCGCAATGCCTGGCAATGCCTGGGCAATGCCTGGCAATGCCTGTCAATGCCTGGAAATGCCTGGGCAATGCCTATACAATGCCTAGGAAATGCCTGGCAATGCCTGACAATTCCTGGCAATGCTTGGGCAATGCCTGGCAATGCCTGGGCAATGCCTGGCAATGCTTGGTAATGTCTGGGCAATGCCTAGCAATGCCTGGCAATGCTTGGGCAACGCTTGGCAATGCCTATCAATGCCTGGCAATGCCTGAGAATGTCTGGGCAATGCCTAGCAATGCCTGGGAATTGCTTGGCAATGCATGGGCAAAGCCTGGCAATGCTTGGGGAATGCCTGGGCAATGCCTGGCAATGCCTGACAATGCCTTGCAATGCCTGGCAATCCCCGTGTAATGCCTGGCAATGCTTGGTAATGCCAGGGCATTCCCTGGCAATGCCAGGGCAATCTCTGGCAATGCCTGGAAATGCCTGGGGAATGCATAGGAATGTCTGGCAATGCTTGGGCAACACCTGGCAATGACTGGCAATGCCTAGGCAATACCTGGCAATGCATGGCAATGCCTGGGCAATGCCTGGCAATGCCTAGGTAATGCGTGGCAATGCCTGGAAATGCCTGGCAATACCTGGCAATGCCTCGGCAATGCCTGGCAATGCCTAGACAATGCCTGTGCAATGCCTGACAATGCTTGGCAATGCCTGGCAATGCCTGCCAAAGCCTGAGAATACCTAGTAATGCCAGGGTAATGCCTGGCAATGCCTGGCAATGCCTGGGAAATGCCTGGCAATGCCCCGTAATGCTTGGCAATGCATGGACAATGCCTATCAATGCCTGGCAATGCCTGGGGAAAGCTTGGCAATGCCCGGCAAGGCCTGGCAATGCCTGGAGAATGCCCGGAAATGCCTGGGAATGCCTGGGCAATGCCTGGCAATGCCTGGGAATGCCTGTGCAATGCATGGCAATGCCTAGGTAATGCCTGGTAATGCCTGGCAGTGCCTAGTAATGCCTGGTAGTGCCTGGCAATGCCTGGCAATGCCTCAGCAATGCCTGGGAAATGCCTGGGCAATGCCTGGTAATGCCTTGACAATGCTTGGAAATGCCTGGCAATGCCTGGCAATGTCTGGTAATGCCTAGGCAATGCCTGGAAATTCCTAGACTATGCCTGGCAATGCCTGAGCAATGCCTGGCAATGCGGGGCAATGCCTGACAACGCTTGGCAATGCCTAGACTATGCCTGGCAATGCCTGAGCAATGCCTGGCAATGCCAGGCAATGCCTGGCAACGCTTGGCAAT
Source organism: Penium margaritaceum (assembly GCA_023375785.1). Taxonomy (NCBI): domain Eukaryota; kingdom Viridiplantae; phylum Streptophyta; class Zygnematophyceae; order Desmidiales; family Peniaceae; genus Penium; species Penium margaritaceum. The sequence goes on along the minus strand of SZWC01003649.1, from coordinate 135,848 downwards.
GCCTGGCAATGCCTGGGTAATGCCTGGCAATGTCTGTGCAATACCTGGCAATGCCTGGGCAATACCAGCCAATGCCCCGGTAATGCTTGCCAATGCCTGGCAATGCCTAGCAATGCCTAACAATTCCTGGCAATGCCAGTGCAATGCTTGGCAATGCCTGGACAAAGCCTGGTAATGCTTGGGCAATGCTTGGGTAATGCCTGGCAACACCTGGCACTGCATGGCAATCCCCGGCAATGCTCATTACTGCCTCGCAATGCCTGGCAATGCCTGGGTAATGCCTGGCAATGCCTTTAAATGCCCGGCAATGCCTGGGTAATGCCTATACAATGCGTGGGAAATGCCTGGAAATGCCTGACAATGCCTGACAGTTCCTAGGTAATGCCTGGCAATGCCTGGGCAATGCCTGGCAATGCCTGGCAATGCTTGGCAATGCCTGGGCAATGCCTAGCAATGCCTGGCAATGCCTTGGCAATGCTTGGCAATGCCTGGTAATGCCTGAGAATGCCTGTGCAATGTTTGGCAATGTCTGAGAATGCCCGGGCTATGCCTGGCAATGCCTGGGCAATGCCTGGCAATGCCTGGGCAATGCATGGCAATGCCTAGACAAAGCCTGGCAATGCCTGAGCAATGCCTGTGCAATGCCTGGCAATGACTGGCAATGCCTGGCAATGCCTGGGCAATGCCTGGCAATGCCTAGACAAGGCCTGGTAATGCCTAACAATTCCCCGTAATGCCAGGGCAATGCCTGGCCATGCTTGGCAATGCCTGGGAATGCCTTGGCAATGCTTGGCAATGCCTGGCAATACCTAAAAATGCTAGGACAATGGCTGGCAATGCCTGGCAATGCTTGGGCAATGCATGGCAATGCCTAGCTATGCCTTGCAATGCCTGGCAATGCCTACCAATGCATGGCAATGCCTGGCAACGCCTGGCAATGCGTGGATAATGCCTGCCAATGCCTAGGCAATGCCTGGCAATGCCGGGCAATGCCTGAGCAATGCCTGGCAATGCCTGGACAATGCCTGGCAATGCCTGGGTAATGCCTGGCAATGCCTGGCAATGCTTGGTAATGCTTTAGCAATGCCTGGCAATGCCTGGACAATGCCTGGCAATGCCTGGAAATTCTTGGCAATGCCTGGCAATGCCCGGGCAATGCCTGGCAATGCTTGGACAATGCCTGGCGATGCCTGGCAATGTCAGGAAATGCCTGGGCAATGCTTGGCAATGTCTGGACAATGCCTGGCAATGCCTGGGCAATGCCCGGGCAATGCCTGGCAATGCCTGACAATGCTTGGCAATGCCTCGCAATGCCTGGCAATCCCTGGGCGATGCCTGGCAATGCCTGGACAATGTCTAGCAATGCCTAACAATGCCTGGGAAATGCCCGATAATGCCTGACAATGCTTGGGCAATGCCTGGTAATGCGTGGGCAATGCCTCGCAATGACTGGCAATGCCTGGCAATGCCTGGATAATGCTTGGCAATGCCAAGGCAATGCCTGGAAATACCTGGCAATGCCTAGGCAATGCCTGGCAATGCCTGGGCAATGCCTGGCAATGCTTAGCAATGACTGGCAATGCCTGGGCAATGCCTGGACAATGCCTAGCAATGCCCGGTGATGCCAGACAATACGTTGCAATGCCTGACAATGCCTGGCAATGCCTGGGCAGTGTTTGGCAATGCCTGGCAATGCCTGGGAATGCCTGGGCAATGCCTGGCAATGCCTGGACAATGCCTGGAAACGCTTGGCAATGCCTGGCAATGCCTGGGTAATGCCTGGCAATGCCTGTCAATGCCTGGCAGTTCCTGGGCAATGCCTATACAATGCCTTGGCAATGCCTGGCAATGCCTGACAATGCCTGGCAATGCCTGGGCAGTGTTTGGCAATGCCTGGCAATGCCTGGGAATGCCTGGGCAATGCCTGGCAATGCCTGGCAATGCTTGGCAATGCCTGGGCAATGCCTAGCAATGCCTGGCAATGCCTTGGCAATGCTTGGCAATGCCTGGTAATGCCTGAGAATGCCTGTGCAATGTTTGGCAATGTCTGAGAATGCCCGGGCAATGCCTGGCAATGCCTGACAATGCTTGGCAATGCCTCGCAATGCCTGGCAATCCCTGGGCGATGCCTGGCAATGCCTGGACAATGTCTAGCAATGCCTAACAATGCCTGGGAAATGCCCGATAATGCCTGACAATGCTTGGGCAATGCCTGGTAATGCGTGGGCTATGCCTCGCAATGACTGGCAATGCCTGGCAATGCCTGGGTAATGCCTGGCAATGTCTGTGCAATACCTGGCAATGCCTGGGCAATACCAGCCAATGCCCCGGTAATGCTTGCCAATGCCTGGCAATGCCTAACAATGCCTGGCAATGCCTGTGCAATGCTGGGCAATGCATGGACAAAGTCAGGAAATGCCTGGGCAATTCCTAGGCAATGCCTGGCAATGCCTGGCAATCCCTGGCAATGCCTCGCAATGCCTGGCAATGCCTGGGTAATGCTTGGAAATGTCGGGAAATGCCTGGAAATGCCTGGTAATGCCCGGCAATGCCTAGCAATACCTCGGTAAGGCCTGGGCAATGCCCGGGCAATGCCTAGGCAATGCCTGGTAATGCCTGGGCAATGCTTGGCAATGTCTGGCAATGCGTGGCAATGCCTGGTAATGCTTGGGCAATGCTTGGCAATACATGGCAATGCCTGGGCTATGCCTGGCAATGCCTGGCAATGCCTGGACAATGCCTGGAAACGCTTGGCAATGCCTGGCAATGCCTGGCAATGTCTTGGCAGTGCCTGGCCAATGCTTGGCAATTTGTGGGCAATTCCTGGTAATGCCTGGCAATGTCTGGAATTGCGTGGGCGATGCCTGGCAATGCTTGGCAATGCCTGGCAATGCCTGGGCAATGCTTGCCAATGCCTCGACAATGCCAAGCAATGCCTCGGTAATGCTTGCCAATGCCTGGCAATGCCTAACAATGCCTGGCAATGCCTGTGCAATGCTTGGCAATGCATGGACAAAGTCAGGAAATGCCTGGGCAATTCCTAGGCAATGCCTGGCAATGCCTGGCAATCCCTGGCAATGCCTCGCAATGCCTGGCAATGCCTGGGTAATGCCTGGCAATGCCTGTCAATGCCTGGCAGTTCCTGGGCAATGCCTATACAATGCCTTGGCAATGCCTGGCAATGCCTGACAATGCCTGGCAATGCCTGGGCAATGCCGGGCAATGCCCAGGCAATGCCTGGGCAATGCCTGGCAATGCCTAGGCAATGCCTGGGCAAAGCTTGGCAATGCCTGGGCAATGCATAGGCAACGCCTGGCAATGCCTAGCAATGCCTGAAAATGCCTGGCAATGCTTTGCAATGTCCTGGCAATGCCTGGACAATGCCTGGCAATGTCTAGGCAAGGCTTGGTAATGCCTTACAATTCCTGGTAATGCCTGGGCAATGCCTGGCAATGCTTGGCAATGCCTGGCAATGCCTTGGCAATGCTTGGCAATGCTTGGCAATGCCTAGCAATTATTGGGCAATGGCTACCAACGCCTGGCAATGCTTGGGCAATGCATGGCAATGCCTAGCAATGCCTGGCAATGCCCGGGAAATGCCTAGCAATGCTTGGACAATGTCTGGCAATGCCTAGCAATGCCTGGGCAGTTCCTGGCAATGCCTGGCAATGCCTGGCAATGCAAAGCAATGCCTGGTAATGCCTGGATAATGCTTGGTAATGCCTCGGCAATTCATAGCAATGCATGGCAACGCCTGGCAATGCTTGGCAATGCCTAGCAATGCCTGGCAATCACTGGGTAGTGCCTGGCATTCCCTGTAAATGCCTGGGCAATGCCTGGCAATGCCTAGGCAATGCCTGGCAATGCCTAGCAATGCCTCGGCAATGCCTGAGAATGCCCGACAATGCTTGGGCAATGCCTCGTAATGCGTGGACAATGCCAGGCAATGATTGGCAATTCCTAGCAATGCCTGGACAATGCTTGACAATGCCTAGGCACTGCCTGGAAATGCCTGGCAATACCTGGCAATGCCTAGGCAATGCCTGGCAATGACAAGGCAATGCCTGGCAATGCCTAGCAATGCCTGGCAATGCTTGGGTAATGCCTAGCAATGCCTGGACAATGCCTGGCAACGCCTGGCAATGCCTGACAATATTTGGCAATGCCTGACAATGCCTGGCAATGCCTGGGCAATACCTAGCAATGCCTGGCACTGCCTGTGCAATGCGTGGCAATGCCTAGCAGTGTCCGGGAATGACTGTGCAATGCCAGGCAATGCCTGAGAATGCCAAGGCAATGCCTGGAAATCCCTGGGCAATGCCTGGCAATGCCTGGGCAATGCCTGGCAATGCTTGGGCAAAGCTTGGCAATGCCTAGGCAATGCCTGACAATGCCTGGCAATGCCTGACAATGCCTAGCAATGCCTGGCAATCTCTGTGAAATGCTTGGTAATGCCTGGACAATGCCTGGTAATGTCTGGACAGTGCTTGGCAATGCGTGGCAATGCCTGGGCAATGCCTAGGAATGCCTTGCAATGCTTGGGCAATGCCTGGAAATGCCTAGGCAATGCCTGGCAATGACTGGCAGTGCCAGGGCAATGCCTGGCAATGCCGGGCAATGCCTTGCAACGCTTGGCAATGCATGACAATGCCTGGGCAATGTCTTGGCAATGCCTGGGCAATGCGTGGCAATGCCTGGACAATGCCCGGCAATGCCTGGGAAATGCCTGACAATGCCTGGCAATGCCTGGCAATCCCCGTGTAATGCCTGGCAATGCTTGGTAATGTCTAGGCAATGCCTGGCAATGCCAGGGCAATCTCTGGCAATGCCTGGCATTGCCTGGGTAATGTCTAGGAATGCCTGGCAATACTTGGGCAACGCCTGGCAGTGCCTGGGCAATGCCTGGCAATGACTGGAAATGCGTGGTTAATCCTTGACAATGTCTGGCAATGCCTGGAAATGCATGGCAATGCCATGCAATGCGTGGGCAATGCTCGGCAATGCCTATGTAATGCCTGGCAATGCTTGGAAATGCCTGGCAATACCTAGCAATGCGTGGGCAATGCCTGGCAATGCCTGGACAATGCCTGTGCAATGCCTGGACAATTCCTGGCAATGCCTAACAAAGCCTGAAAATGTCTGGCAATGCCAGGGTAATGCCTGGCAATGCATGGCAATGCATGGCAATGCCTCGAAAATGCCTGGCAATGCCCAGTAAAGCTTGGCAATGCCTGGACAATGCCTATCAATGCCTGGCAATGCCTAGGGAAAGCTTGGCAATACTCGGCAATGCCTGCCAATGCCTGGACAATGCCTGGCAATGCCTAGGAAGGTCTGGGCAAAGCCGGTGAATGCCTCGGAATGCCTGTGCAATGCCTAGCAATGCCTGGGTAATGCCTGGCAATGCCTGGCAATGTCTGGAAATGCCTGGTAATGCCTGGCAATGCCTGGCAAAACCTTAGTAATGCCTGGGTAATGCCTGGGCAATGCCTGGGCAATGCCTGGTAATGCCTGGGTAATGCTTTGTAATGCCTGGCAATACGTGACAATGCCTAGTAATGCCTGGGCAATGCTTGGCAATGCCTGGCAATGCCTGGGCTATGCTTGGCAATGCTTGGCAATGCCTGGGCAATGCCTGTCAACGCTTGGCAATGCCTGGCAATGCCTGGCAATGCCTCGAAAATGCCATGCAATGCCTCAGTAATGCTTGCCAATGCCTGGCAATGCCTGGCAATGCCTGGAAATCCCTGGCAATGTCTCGGCAATGCCGGGCAATGCCTGGACAATGCCTGGTAATGCCTGGGCAATGCCTGGCAATGCCTGGGCAATGCATGGGCAATGCCTGAGCAATGACTGGGCAAAGCCTGGAAATGCCTGGGCAATGCATAGGCAATGTCTGGCAATGCCTGGAAATGCCTGGCAATGCTTTGCAATGTCTTGGCAAAGCCTGGACAATGCCTGGCAATGCCTGGGCAAGGCTTGGTAATGCCTGACAATTCCTAGTAATGCCTGGGTAATGCTTGGCAGTGCTTTGCAATGCCTCGCAATGCCTTTGCAATGCTTGGCAATGCCTGGCAATGCCTGGCAATGCTTGGGTTATGGCTACCAACACCTGGCAATGCTTAGGCAATGCATGGCAATGCCTAGCAATGCCTGGCAATGCACGGGCAATGCATGGCAATGCTTGGACAATGTCTGGCAATGCCTAGCAATGCCTGGCAATGCCTGGGCAATGCCTAGCAATGCCTGGCAATGCCTGGGCAATGCCTAGCAATGCCTGGCAATGCCTGGGCAATGCCTAGCAATGCCTGGCAATGCCTGGGCAATGCCTAGCAATGCCTGGCAATGCCTGGGCAATGCCTAGCAATGCCTGGCAATGCCTGGGCAATGCCTAGCAATGCCTGGCAATGCCTGGGCAATGCCTAGCAATGCCTGGCAATGCCTGGGCAATGCCTAGCAATGCCTGGCAATGCCTGGGCAATGCCTAGCAATGCCTGGCAATGCCTGGGCAATGCCTAGCAATGCCTGGCAATGCCTGGGCAATGCCTAGCAATGCCTGGCAATGCCTGGGCAATGCCTAGCAATGCCTGGCAATGCCTGGGCAATGCCTAGCAATGCCTGGCAATGCCTGGGCAATGCCTAGCAATGCCTGGACAATGCCTGACAATGCATGGCAATGCCTCACAATACCTGGCAATGCCTGACAATGCCTAGCAGTGTCTGGCAATGCCTGTGCAATGCTTGGCAATGCCTGGAAATGCCTGGGAATGCCTGTGCAATGCCTGGAAATGCTTCAGAATGCATGGGCAATGCCTGTCAATGCCTGGGCAATGCCTGGCAATGCCTGGGCAATGCCTGGCAATGCTTGGGCAAAGCCTGGAAATGCCTAGGCAATGCCTGGCAATGCCTGGAAATGCCTGACAATGCCTAGCAATGCCTGGCAATCTCATGTGAAATGCTTGGCAATGCTTGGTAATGCCTGGACAATGCCTGGTAATGCCCAGGCAGTGCTTGGCAATGCCTGGCAATGCCCTAACAATGCCTAGGAATGCCTTGCAAAGCTTGGGCAATGCCTGGCAGTGCCTAGGCAATGCCTGGCAATGACTAGCAGTGCCAGGGCAGTGCCTGGCAATGCAGGGCAATGCCGGGCAATGCCTGGCAACGCTTGGCAATGCCTGGCAATGCCTGGCAATGTCTTGGCAATGCCTGAGCAATGCCTGGCAATTTGTGGACAATGCCTGGTAATGACTGGTAATGCCTGGAAGTGCCTGGGTAATGCCTGGCAATGCTTGGCAATGCCTTGCAATGCCTGGGTAATGCCTGGCAATGCTTGTCAATGCCTGGCAATGCCTGTGCAATGCTTGACAATGCCTGGCAATGCCTGGGCAATGCCTAGCAATG
>SZWC01003649.1:74647-101687 GCA_023375785.1 Penium margaritaceum | reverse complement strand
AGGCATTGCCAGGCATTGTCTAGGCATCGCCAAGGCATTGCCAGGCATTGCATAGGCATTGCCAGGCATTGCTAGGCATTGCCTGGCATTGTCCAGGCGTTACCAAGCATTGCCTAGGCATTACCCAGGCATTACCAGGCATTACCCCGACAATGCCAGGCATTGCCCACGCATTGCCAGACATTGCCATGCATTGCATAGGCATTACCTGGAACTGCCTAGGCATTGCCAGGCGTTGCAAGGCATTGCCAGGCATTACCACGCATTGCTAGGCATTGCACGGACATTGCCATGCATTGCATAGGCATTACCTGGAACTGCCTAGGCATTGCCAGGCGTTGCAAGGCATTGCCAGGCATTACCACGCATTGCTAGGCATTGCACGGACATTGCCATGCATTGCCAGGCATTGCCCAGGCATTGCCCAGGCCATGCCAAGCATTGCTCGGGCATTGCTATGCATTGCCAGGCATTGTCCAAGCATTGCCAATGCATTGCGAGGCATTGCCTGGGCATTTCCAGGCATTGCGTGGCATTGTCCAGGAATTGCCAAGCATTGCCTAGGCATTGCCAGGCATTGCCCAGGCAGATAGGCATTGCCCAGGCATTGCCAGGGTTTGCCAGGCATTGTCAGGCATTGCCCAAGCATTGCCAGGCATTGTCCATGCATCACCTAGGCATTGCGAGGCATTTCCAGGCATTGCGTAAGCATTGCCTTGGCATTACCCGGCATTGTCAAGCATTGTCCAGACATTGCCAGGCATTGCCCATGCATTGCCAGTTATTTTCCAGGCATTGCCAGGCTTTGACGGGCATTGCCAGGCATTGCTAGACATTACCCTGGCATTGCCAGGCATTGCTAGGCATTGCCCATTGCGAGGCATTGCCTATGCATTGCCAGGCATTGCCCATGCGTTGCCTAGGCATTGCCATGCATTGCCAAGGCATTGCCTGGAACTCCCTAGGCATTGCCAGGCGTTGCCAGGCATTGCGAGGCATTGCCCAGGCATAGCCAGGCATTTCTTAGGCATTGCCAAGCATTGCCAAGGTATTGCGATGCATTGCCTATACATTGCCTAGGCATTGCGAAACATTACCAGGCATTGCGCAGGCATTGCGAGGCATTGCCAGGCATTGTCTAGGCATTGCAGGGCATTTCCCAGGCATTGCCAAGCATTGCCTAGACATTGCAAGACTCTGTCAGGCATTGCTAGGCATTGTTAGGCATTATCTCGGCATTGCCAGGCATTGCTAGGCATTTTCCAATAATTGCCACGCAATGCCTGAGCAATGCATGGCGATGCATGGTAATGCCTTGGCAATGCCTAGCAATGTGTGGCAATGCCTGGCAATGCCTGGCAATGCCTAGGCAATTCCAGGCAATGCCTATGCAATGCATGGCAACGCCTGAACAATGCCAGGCAATGCCTGGCAATGCCGGGAAAATGCCTGGAAATGGTTTGGCAATGCCTGGACAATGCCTGGCAATGCTTGGCAATGCTTGGGCAATGCCTGGCAATACCTCGGCAATGCCTGGCAATGCCTAGGCAATGCCTGGCAATGCCGGGGGAATGCTTGGCAATGTCTGGTAATGCCTGGAAATGCATGGGCAATGTGTGGCAATGCCTGGGTAATGCCTGGAAATGCTGGGGTAATGCCTAGCAATGCCTGGGCAATGCATGGCAATGCCTGGCAATGCCTGTACAATGCTTGGCAACGCCTAGGCAATGCCTGGCAATGCCTTGGTAATGCCTAGAAATGCCTGTCAATGCCTTAGTAATGCCTAGTAATGCCTAGGCAATGCTTGGCAATGCCTAGACAATGCCTGGCAATGCTTGGACAATGCCTGGCTATGCCTACGCAATGCCTGGCAATGCATGGGCAATTTCTGGCAATGCCGGGGTAATGCCTGGCAATGCTTGTTTATGTATGGCAATGCCTGGGCAATGCCTGGACAATCCCTGGAAATGGCTAGGTAATGCCTGGCAATGCCTGGGCAATGGTTACGCAATGCCTGGCAATGCCTCGTAATGCCTAGGCAGTGCATGGACAATGCCGAGCAATGCCAGGCAATGCCTGGTAATGCCTGGCAATGCCTGGACAATGCCTGGCAATGCTTGGCAATGCTTGGGCAATGCCTGGCAATACCTCGGCAATGCCTGGCAATGCCTAGGCAATGCCTGGCAATGCCGGGGCAATGCTTGGCAATGTCTGGTAATGCCTGGAAATGCATGGGCAATGTGTGGCAATGCCTGGGTAATGCCTGGAAATGCTGGGGTAATGCCTAGCAATGCCTGGGCAATGCATGGCAATGCCTGGCAATGCCTGTACAATGCTTGGCAACGCCTAGGCAATGCCTGGCAATGCCTTGGTAATGCCTAGAAATGCCTGTCAATGCCTTAGTAATGCCTAGTAATGCCTAGGCAATGCTTGGCAATGCCTAGACAATGCCTGGCAATGCTTGGACAATGCCTGGCTATGCCTACGCAATGCCTGGCAATGCATGGGCAATTTCTGGCAATGCCGGGGTAATGCCTGGCAATGCTTGTTTATGTATGGCAATGCCTGGGCAATGCCTGGACAATCCCTGGAAATGGCTAGGTAATGCCTGGCAATGCCTGGGCAATGGTTACGCAATGCCTGGCAATGCCTCGTAATGCCTAGGCAGTGCATGGACAATGCCGAGCAATGCCAGGCAATGCCTGGTAATGCCTGGCAATGCCTGGTAATGCCTGGCAACGCCTGGGCAATCCCTGGCCATGTCTAGAAACGCCTGGCAATGCCTAGTAATGCCTCGCAATGCCTAGGTAAGGCATAGGCAATGCCTAGCAATACCTGGGCAATGCCTAGCAATGCCTGGCAACGCCTGGCAATGCCTGGCAATGCCCGGGTAATGCCTCGCAATACCTTGGCAATGCGTGGACAATGCCTGGTAATGCTTGGCAATGCCTGGCAATGCCTTGCTATGCTCCGCAATGCTTGGGCAATGCCTAGCAATGCTTGGCAATGCCTGGCAATGCTTGGACAATGCCTGGCAATGCCTAGCAATACCTGGGCAATGCCTAGCAATGCCTGGCAATGCCTGGCAATGCCTGGCAATCCCCGGGTAATGCCTCGCAATACCTTGGCAATGCGTGGACAATGCCTGGTAATGCTTGGCAATGCCTGGCAATGCCTTGCTATGCTCCGCAATGCTTGGGCAATGCCTAGCAATGCTTGGCAATGCCTGGCAATGCTTGGACAATGCCTGGCAATGCCTGGCAATGCCTTGCAATGCGTGGCAATACCTAGGTAATGCCTGGCAATGCCTGGGCAATGACAGGCAATGCCTAGGTAATGCCTGGAAATTCATGGCAATGCCTTGCAATGCCTAGACAATGCCTGGCAATGCCTGGACAATGCCTGGCAATGCCTGGGCAATGCCTGGCAATGCTTGGGCAATGCTTGGCAATGCCTGGGCAATGCCTGGCAATGCCTACGCAATGCCTGGTAATGCCTCGCAATGCCTAGGTAATGCATACGCAATGTCCGGCAATGCCTGGGCAATGCCTGGGCAATGCCTGGTAATGCCTGGGCAATGCCTGTCAATGCCTGGCAATGCGTGGCAACGCCTAACAATGCCTAGGCAGTTTAAGGCAATGCCTGGGCAATGCATGGCAATGCCTGTCAATGCCTGGCAAACCCTGGCAATGCTTGGGTAATGACTGGCAATCCCTGAGCAATGCCTGGAAAATGCCTAGACAATACCAGGTACCCTAGGCACAGGCGCAGGTACCCTAAGCACAGGCGCATGTACCCTAGGCGCAGGCGCAAGTACCCTAGGCACAGGCGCGGGTACCCTAGGCACAGGCGGAGGAACCCTTGGCACAGGTGCAGGTACCATAGGCACAGGCGCAGGTACCCTAGGCACAGGCGCAGGTACCCCAGGCACAGGCGCAGGTGACCTGGGCACAGGCGCAGGTACCGTAGGCACAGGCGCAGGTACCCTAGGCACAGGCGCAGGTACCCTAGGCACAGGCGCAGGTACCCTAGGCATAGGCGAAGGTACCCCAGGCACAGGCGCAGGTACCCTAAGCACAGGCGCAGGTATCTTAGGCACAGGCGCAGGGACCCTAGGCACATGCGCAGGTGCCCTAGGGACAGGCGCAGGTACCCTCGGCACAGGCGCAGGTACCGTAGGCACAGGGGCAGGTACCCTAGGCACACGCGCAAGTACCCTAAGCACAGGCGCAGGTATCTTAGGCACAGGCGCAGGGACCCTAGGCACATGCGCAGGTGCCCTAGGGACAGGCGCAGGTACCCTCGGCACAGGCGCAGGTACCGTAGGCACAGGGGCAGGTACCCTAGGCACACGCGCAAGTACCCTAAGCACAGGCGCAGGTATCTTAGGCACAGGCGCAGGGACCCTAGGCACATGCGCAGGTGCCCTAGGGACAGGCGCAGGTACCCTCGGCACAGGCGCAGGTACCGTAGGCACAGGGGCAGGTACCCTAGGCACACGCGCAAGTACCCTAAGCACAGGCGCAGGTATCTTAGGCACAGGCGCAGGGACCCTAGGCACATGCGCAGGTGCCCTAGGGACAGGCGCAGGTACCCTCGGCACAGGCGCAGGTACCGTAGGCACAGGGGCAGGTACCCTAGGCACACGCGCAAGTACCCTAAGCACAGGCGCAGGTATCTTAGGCACAGGCGCAGGGACCCTAGGCACATGCGCAGGTGCCCTAGGGACAGGCGCAGGTACCCTCGGCACAGGCGCAGGTACCGTAGGCACAGGGGCAGGTACCCTAGGCACACGCGCAAGTACCCTAAGCACAGGCGCAGGTATCTTAGGCACAGGCGCAGGGACCCTAGGCACATGCGCAGGTGCCCTAGGGACAGGCGCAGGTACCCTCGGCACAGGCGCAGGTACCGTAGGCACAGGGGCAGGTACCCTAGGCACACGCGCAAGTACCCTAAGCACAGGCGCAGGTATCTTAGGCACAGGCGCAGGGACCCTAGGCACATGCGCAGGTGCCCTAGGGACAGGCGCAGGTACCCTCGGCACAGGCGCAGGTACCGTAGGCACAGGGGCAGGTACCCTAGGCACACGCGCAAGTACCCTAAGCACAGGCGCAGGTATCTTAGGCACAGGCGCAGGGACCCTAGGCACATGCGCAGGTGCCCTAGGGACAGGCGCAGGTACCCTCGGCACAGGCGCAGGTACCGTAGGCACAGGGGCAGGTACCCTAGGAACAGGCGCAAGTACACTAGGCACAGGCACAAATACCCTAGGCACAGGCGCATGTCAGAAGAATGCAGACACGAGAACTGCAGTAGCAGAAGCAAACAGAAGCATCACGACATGCAGGTGTACTTCAGCAGAGTGACGTAAGCGAGAGGGTTGGAGGAGTTAGTCGCGGGAGCAGATGAGGGCTGAGATGCGAGGTAGCACAGGTAGACAGGTTAATGTGAGAGAGAGTACTGGCGAGGGGAGTGATAGTTGGCGGAGTATGAGAGCTGAGCGAAGGAGCGAGAGTGACGGAGCGAAGCGTTGAGAGTTGGCGAAGACAGAGAGTGCGAGAGACGAGCAGAGCAAAGACACGGTGGCGAAGCCGCGAAACCAAGGGGGAACTGGATGAGCACAACTGTTCTGGTTAAACTAGGCAGGGAATGAACGTCCTCCGTATATACCGCAGAACAGGACAAAGCAAGTATTAACGGCTTCTTTCCGCTAGCCGGACGCGTGGCGACGTAGTCGCTTATTAGGAGCGGCTTGGCTCCGGCAGAACGGTCGTGTCCGACCAGCCATTGCCAAAGTGGTTCGGTGCGGGACCTGAACCAGTATCGAGGACTCGGCTTGTCCGAGGGATGTATATAGTGAGGGAGACCTTGGCGGAGTCATATTTCTGACAGCCCCCTGAGTCCGACAAGGTATGGACACTTGAGTGCCTATAGGGCACCATAGTCTAGGTGTCTTTGTCTAGTGGGGGGATTTACCACTCGACGAAGGGAGAGGATGATCATATTGCAGAGGTTTGGGTTCCACGCTGCTGCCACAAGAGTGTGCCACATTGCTGCAATGGGTGACACTTCGTCGATAATTTTGTGGTAGACAGTATGGGTGGTGTCACGTAAGCATCTTTTCATGTCTTGCAGGGTCGTTGTATATGCCCTTGGGGGACATCCGGGGTTGTCATAAAACTCCTTCCAGAAAGAGGGAGAGTTGATACCTGCGGAGAAAAGAGTGTTTTGTCTTGACTTGTATGCCACCATACCAGTCGTGGATGTTTTCTCCCAACTGATCAAGAACTGGAATGTGTCTCCAGTCGAGGGCTTGTACTGTCATGATCGTTGGTTGTTGGAGATGTATGACAGTTGCTGGTGTTTGTCCACCAGCGGGATTTGGCAGGATGGCTCCTTGTGACGAAGTGATGGTGATGGAGTGGGTGCAGGGCCAATAACACGTTCGCGAGTTGAAAATAGGACCGTAAGATGCGGCAAGGGGAAGGTAGGTGCAGACACACCGCGAGAAATCTATTGCTGGCGTGGGTGCAGGCTGCTGCGGAAACAGGCAGCTAGCGCGTGCAGATCCTTGTGCCTTTCACAGACGTTGGTGATTGCTGTTTATGTAAAATGGAGGCTGATGATGATGGAGTGGGCGCAGGGGCGAGCCGCGTGTGCGAACGGAAGTTTCGGCGAGGGCGTAGGTCATTGCGGATAAAGGCGATGCGACCGGGCGAATCCTTGTGCCGGACTCAAAGTGAGGCGGAGGAAGCAATTGATTGATAAGTGGGCGCTGGGGTGATCCACGTGCGCTGAAGGAAGTTTTCGGCGTGGGCGCAGGTCGTCGCGGAAGGGCGATGCGACCGAGCATATCCGTGTGCCGAGCGAATGATAAAGGTGGATGATGGCGGAGGAACGATGGATGGCAGAGTGGGCGCAGGGGCGAGCCGCATACGCTGATGGAAGTTTCGGTGTGTGCGCAGGTCGTTGCGACTCGAGCGATGCGACCGGGCGGATCCTTGTGCCGAGCTGAGGTTGATGCTGAATCGGAGGAAACGATTGATGGATGAGTGGGCGCATGGACAAAACCACGTGCGCTGAAGGAGGCTTCGGCGTGGGCGCAGGTCGTTGCGGGAGAAAGGCGATGCGACCGGGCGGATCCTTGTGCCGGACTGAGGTTGATGCTGAAGCGAATGAAGCGATTGATGGATGAGTGGGCGCAGGGGCAAAACCACGTGCGCTGCGAAGTTTTCAGCGTGGGCGCAGGTCGTCGCGGAAAAAGGCGATGTGACCGGGCGGATCCTTGTGCCGAGCTGAAAGCGATTTGCTGAAGCGGAGGAAGCGATTGACTGATCAGTGGACGCTAGGGCGAAACCACGTGCGCGATAAAGCAATGCTGATGCTGATGGTTGATGGAAGGCGGCGCGAAGGATGGTGACGATGACAATGAGATAAATGTGAAGGCGGCGCGGATGATGCATATGACGGAGGAGGCAAAGATGAGGCGGGAAGTGCGGCTAATGAGGCTGAGGAGACTGGAGCGAGAAGGAGGAGGAGGAGTGCTGAAGGAGGCGAGTGAAGAGGAAGATCGAAGGCTGATGGAGAAAACGAGAGACAAGAAGCGACGCGAGCGGAGAGAGCTGAGGTAGGACGCGGTGCGGCAGGTGGAGGAACACAGCCACTTCTNTGCTGATGGTTGATGGAAGGCGGCGCGAAGGATGGTGACGATGACAATGAGATAAATGTGAAGGCGGCGCGGATGATGCATATGACGGAGGAGGCAAAGATGAGGCGGGAAGTGCGGCTAATGAGGCTGAGGAGACTGGAGCGAGAAGGAGGAGGAGTGCTGAAGGAGGCGAGTGAAGAGGAAGATCGAAGGCTGATGGAGAAAACGAGAGACAAGAAGCGACGCGAGCGGAGAGAGCTGAGGTAGGACGCGGTGCGGCAGGTGGAGGAACACAGCCACTTCTTTTCAACGTTTAGGAGAGTGACGGCTTGTTCCCCAATTGGCTCGGAAATGGGAGCAGGAAGACTGGTGGTGTACGATATCCTGTCAGCTGAAGAGGTTGGTTACGGTAGAGGGAGTCAAGCAGCGGACAGGGACA
This sequence comes from Penium margaritaceum, assembly GCA_023375785.1. Classification (NCBI taxonomy): domain Eukaryota; kingdom Viridiplantae; phylum Streptophyta; class Zygnematophyceae; order Desmidiales; family Peniaceae; genus Penium; species Penium margaritaceum. The sequence continues at coordinate 93,600 of SZWC01003649.1, read as the reverse complement.
CTAGACTGCTGATGCCAGGAGAGTGATGGCTTGTTTCCTAGTTTGCTCGGAAATGGGAGCAGGAAGACAGGTGGTGTCCGATATCCTGACGGCGGCAGTTTTGGCTGCAGCTGCTGACGAGGCAAGGAGGCGATGCGAGAAGGCGGCTCGAGATGATGTGCGCAGGCGGACCGAGAATGACAGCGAGGAAGGAACATATGAAGCTGATGAGGCGGGATGAAAAGGAAGGAGATGCTGGAAGAAGCGGATGCAGTGAGGAGTAGCGGATGGCAGACTGCGGGAAGCTTCTTGGAAGTTGACAGCGGGCGGCGGCTTGAGAGTACTTACGGCTGATGTGGGCGACACGTCACCGGTTGTTAGCCACAGGCGCGGAAATGGGCACAGGGCCTTCTTAGGATGACGGTGCGTTTCTTCAGCGTGGAGAAATCGTCAGGCAGAATTGCTGTTGTCAGTTGCTGGCGAAGCGGCGAGGTGCGGGATGGCAGTAGCGGCAGCAGGAGATTGTGAGTCAGAGCAGCAAAGCAGAGGTGTCCGCAGAATGATGACGCGGTCACGGGACTCCAGGTGATGTTGCCTGAAGCTCTCATACCATGTCAGAAGAATGCAGACACGAGAACTGCAGTAGCAGAAGCAAGCAGAAGCATTGGGACATGCAGGTGTACGTCAGGAGAGTGACGTAAGTGAGAGCGGTTCAAGGAGTTATTCGTGGAGCAGATGAGGACTGACATGCCAGGTAGTATAGGTAGACAGGTTAATAGGAGAGAGAGTGCTGGCGAGGGGAGTGATAGTTGGCAGAGTATGAGAGCTAAGCGAAGGAGCGAGAGTGACGGAGCGAAGCGTTGAGAGTTGGCGAAGACAGAGAGTGCGAGGGACGAGCAGAGCGAAGACACGGCGGCGAAGCCGCGGAACCAAGGGGGAACAGGATGAGCTGAACTGTTCTGGTCAAACTAGGGAGGGAATGAACGTCCTCTGTATATACTGCAGAACAGGACAAAGTAAGTATTAATGGCTTCTTTCCGCTAGCCGGACGCGTGGCGACGTAGTCGCTTATTAGGAGCGGCTTGACTCCGGCAGAACGGTCGTGTCCGACCAGCCGTTGCCAAAGTGGTTCGGTGCGGGAACTGAACCAGTATCAAGGACTCCGCTTATTCGAGGGATGTATATAGTGAGGGAGACCTTGTCGGAGTCATATTTCTGACAGCGCATGTACCCTGAGCACGGGCGCAGGTAACCTAGGCACAGGCGCAGGTACCCTAAGCACAGGCGCAGGTACCCTAAGCACTGGTGCACGTACCTGGGGTACCTCCGCCTGTGCCTAGGGTACCTACGCCTGTGCCTAGGATACCTGCGCCTGTACCTAGGGTACATGTGCCTGTGCTTAGGGTACCTGCGCCCGTCCCTCAAGTGCCTGCGCCTGTGCCTAGGGTACCTGTGCCTGTGCTTAGGGTACCTGCGCCTATGCCTAGAGTACCTATGCTTGTGCCTAGAATACCATGGCCTGTGCCTATAGTACTTGCGCCTGTGCCAAGGGTACTTGCGCGTGTGCCTAGGGTACCTGCGCCTGTGCCTAGGGTACCTGTACCTGTGCCTAGGGTACCTGTGCCTGTCCCTAGGGTACCAGCGCCTGTGCCTAGGGTCCCTGCGCCTGTGCCTAGGGTACCTGCGCCTGTGCCTAGGGTACCTGTGCCTGTGCTTAGGGTACCTGCGCCTATGCCTAGAGTACCTATGCTTGTGCCTAGAATACCATGGCCTGTGCCTATAGTACTTGCGCCTGTGCCAAGGGTACTTGCGCGTGTGCCTAGGGTACCTGCGCCTGTGCCTAGGGTACCTGTACCTGTGCCTAGGGTACCTGTGCCTGTCCCTAGGGTACCAGCGCCTGTGCCTAGGGTCCCTGCGCCAATGCCTAGGGCACTTGCGCCTGTGCTTAGGTTTCCTGCGCCTGTGCCTAGGATACTTGTGCCTGTCCCTAGGGTACCTACGCCTATACCTAGATACCTACGCGTGTGCCTAGGATACCTACGCATGTGCTTAGGGTACCTGCGCGTGTCCCTGGGGTACCTGCGCCTCTGCCTAGAGTACCTGCGCCTGTGCTTAGGATACCTGCGCCTGTGCCTAGGGTACCTACGCCTGTGCCTAGAATACCTACGCATGTGCCTATGGTACGTGCGCCTGTGCCAAGGGTACCTACGCCTGTGCCTAGGGTACCTGCGCCTATGCCTAGGGTACCTGCGTATGTACCTAGGATACCTGCGCCTGTCCCTAGGGTACCTGCGCCTGAGCCTAGGGTCCCTGCGCCTGTGCCTAGGGTACCTGCGCCTGTGCATAGGTTTCCTACGCCTGCGCCTAGGGTACCTGCGCCTGTGCTTAGTGTACCTGCGCCTGTGCCTAGGGTACCTGCGCCTGTGCCTAGGGTACATGCGCCTGTGCCTGGGATACCTGCGCCAGTCCCTAGGGTACCTGCGCCTGTGCCTGGGATACCTGCGCCTGTGCCTAGGCTACCTGTGCCTGTGCCTAGGGTACCTGCGCCTGTGCCTAGGGTACCTGCGTCTGTGCCTACGGTACCTGCGCCTGTGCCCAGGTTACCTGTGCCTGTGCCTAAGGTAACTGCGCCTATGCCTAGGGTACCTGCGCCTGTACCTAGGGTACCTACACCTGTGCCAAGGGTACCTGCGCCTGTGCCTAAGGTACCTGCGCCTGTGCCCAGTGTACCTGCGCCTGTGCTTGAGGTACCTGCACCTGTGCCTAGGTACATGCGCCTGTGCCTAGGGTACCTGCGCCTGTTCCTAGGGTACCTGTGCCTGTGCCTAGGGTACCTGCGCCTGTGCCTAGGGTACCTGCGCTTGTGCCTACGGTACCTGCGCTTGTGCCTAGGGTACCTGCGCCTGTGCCAAGGGTACCTGCGCCTGTGCCCAGGGTACCTGCGCCTGTGCTTAGGATACCTGTGCCTGTGCCTAGGTACCTGCGCCTGTGCCTAGGGTACCTACGCCTGTTCCTAGGGTACCTGCGCCTGTGCATAGGGTACCTGCGCCTGTGCCTAGGGTGCCTGCACCTGTGCATAGGGTACCTGCGCCTGTACCTAAGGTACTTGCGCTTGTGCCTAGGATACCTGCGCCTGTGCCTAGGGTACCTGCGCCTGTGCCTAGGGTACCTGTGCCTGTCCCTAGGGTACCAGCGCCTGTGCCTAGGGTCCCTGCGCCAATGCCTAGGGTACTTGCGCCTGTGCTTAGGGTTCCTGCGCCTGTGCCTAGGGTACTTGCGCCTGTGCCTAGGGTACCTGTGCCTGTCCCTAGGGTACCAGCGCCTGTGCCTAGGGTCCCTGCGCCAATGCCTAGGGTACTTGCGCCTGTGCTTAGGGTTCCTGCGCCTGTGCCTAGGGTACTTGCGCCTGTGCCTAGGGTACCTGTGCCTGTCCCTAGGGTACCAGCGCCTGTGCCTAGGGTCCCTGCGCCAATGCCTAGGGTACTTGCGCCTGTGCTTAGGGTTCCTGCGCCTGTGCCTAGGGTACTTGCGCCTGTGCCTAGGGTACCTGTGCCTGTCCCTAGGGTACCAGCGCCTGTGCCTAGGGTCCCTGCGCCAATGCCTAGGGTACTTGCGCCTGTGCTTAGGGTTCCTGCGCCTGTGCCTAGGGTACTTGCGCCTGTGCCTAGGGTACCTGTGCCTGTCCCTAGGGTACCAGCGCCTGTGCCTAGGGTCCCTGCGCCAATGCCTAGGGTACTTGCGCCTGTGCTTAGGGTTCCTGCGCCTGTGCCTAGGGTACTTGCGCCTGTGCCTAGGGTACCTGTGCCTGTCCCTAGGGTACCAGCGCCTGTGCCTAGGGTCCCTGCGCCAATGCCTAGGGTACTTGCGCCTGTGCTTAGGGTTCCTGCGCCTGTGCCTAGGGTACTTGCGCCTGTGCCTAGGGTACCTGTGCCTGTCCCTAGGGTACCAGCGCCTGTGCCTAGGGTCCCTGCGCCAATGCCTAGGGTACTTGCGCCTGTGCTTAGGGTTCCTGCGCCTGTGCCTAGGGTACTTGCGCCTGTGCCTAGGGTACCTGTGCCTGTCCCTAGGGTACCAGCGCCTGTGCCTAGGGTCCCTGCGCCAATGCCTAGGGTACTTGCGCCTGTGCTTAGGGTTCCTGCGCCTGTGCCTAGGGTACTTGCGCCTGTGCCTAGGGTACCTGTGCCTGTCCCTAGGGTACCAGCGCCTGTGCCTAGGGTCCCTGCGCCAATGCCTAGGGTACTTGCGCCTGTGCTTAGGGTTCCTGCGCCTGTGCCTAGGGTACTTGCGCCTGTGCCTAGGGTACCTGTGCCTGTCCCTAGGGTACCAGCGCCTGTGCCTAGGGTCCCTGCGCCTGTGCCTAGGGTACCTGCGTCTGTGCCTAGGGTACCTGTGCCTGTGCTTAGGGTACCTGCGCCTATGCCTAGAGTACCTATGCTTGTGCCTAGAATACCATCGCCTGTGCCTATAGTACTTGCGCCTGTGCCAAGGGTACTTGCGCGTGTGCCTAGGGTACCTGCGCCTGTGCCTAGGGTACCTGTACCTGTGCCTAGGGTACCTGTGCCTGTCCCTAGGGTACCAGCGCCTGTGCCTAGGGTCCCTGCGCCAATGCCTAGGGTACTTGCGCCTGTGCTTAGGTTTCCTGCGCCTGTGCCTAGGATACTTGTGCCTGTCCCTAGGGTACCTGCGCCTATACCTAGGGTACCTACGCGTGTGCCTAGGATACCTACGCATGTGCTTAGGGTACCTGCGCGTGTCCCTGGGGTACCTGCGCCTATGCCTAGAGTACGTGCGCCTGTGCTTAGGATACCTGCGCCTGTGCCTAGGGTACCTACGCCTGTGCCTAGAATACCTACGCATGTGCCTATGGTACCTGCGCCTGTGCCAAGGGTACCTACGCCTGTGCCTAGGGTACCTGCGCCTATGCCTAGGGTACCTGCGTATGTGCCTAGGATACCTGCGCCTGTCCCTAGGGTACCTGCGCTTGAGCCTAGGGTCCCTCCGCCTGTGCCTAGGGTACCTGCGCCTGTGCCTAGGGTGCCTGCACCTGTGCATAGGGTACCTGCGCCTGTACCTAAGGTACTTGCGCTTGTGCCTAGGATACCTGCGCCTGTGCCTAGGGTACCTGCGCCTGTGCCTAGGGTACCTATGCCTGTGCCCAGGGTACGTGGGCCTTTGCTTAGGGTACCTGCGCCAGTGCCTAGGGTACCTGCACCTGTGCCTAGGATACCTGCGCCTGTGCCTAGCGTACTTGCGCCTGTGCCCAGGTTACCTGCGCCTGTGCCTAGGGTACCTGCGTCTGTGCCTAGGGTACATGTGCCTGTGCCTAGGGTACCTGCGCCTGTGCCTAGCGTACTTGCGCCTGTGCCCAGGTTACCTGCGCCTGTGCCTAGGGTACCTGCGTCTGTGCCTAGGGTACATGTGCCTGTGCCTAGGGTACCTGCGCCTGTGCCCAGGTTACCTGGTCCTGTGCCTAGGATACCTGCGCCTGTCCCTAGGATACCTGTGCATGTGCCTAGGGTACGTGCGCCTGTGCCTAGGGTACCTGCGCCTGTCCCTACGGTACCTGCGCTTGTGCCTAGGGTACCTGTGCCTGTGCCTAGGGTACGTGGGCCTTTACTTAGGGTACCTGCACTTCTGCCTAGGGTACCTGTGCCTGTGCCTAGGGTACCTTTGCCTGTGCCTAGGGTACTTGCGCCTGTGCCTAGGGTACCTGTGCCTGTGCCCAGGGTACCTGCGCCTGTGCCTAGGGTACCTGCGCCTGTGCTTAGGGTACCTGCGCCTGTCCCTAGGGTACCTGCGCCTGTGCCTAGGGTACCTGCGCCTGTGCTTAGGGTACCTGTGCCTGTGCCTAGGGTACATGCGCCTGTGTGTAGAATACCTGCGCCTGTGCCTATGGTACCTGTGCATGTGCCTAGGGTACCCGGCCTGTGCCTAGGGTACCTGCGCCTGTGCCTAGGGTACCTGCGCCTGTGCCTAGGATACCTGCGCCTGTCCCTAGGGTACCTGCGCCTGTGCCTACGGTACTTGCATCTGTGCCTAGGGTACCCCCGCCTGTGCTTAGGGTATCTGCGCCTGTCCCTAGGGTACCTGCGCCTGTGCTTAGGATACCTGTGCCTGTGCCTAGGGTACATGCGCCGGTCCCTAGGGTACCTGCGCCTGTGCTTAGGATACCTGTGCCTGTGCCTAGGGTACATGCGCCGGTCCCTAGGGTACCTGCGCCTGTGCTTAGGATACCTGTGCCTGTGCCTAGGGTACATGCGCCGGTCCCTAGGGTACCTGCGCCTGTGCTTAGGATACCTGTGCCTGTGCCTAGGGTACATGCGCCGGTCCCTAGGGTACCTGCGCCTGTGCTTAGGATACCTGTGCCTGTGCCTAGGGTACATGCGCCGGTCCCTAGGGTACCTGCGCCTGTGCTTAGGATACCTGTGCCTGTGCCTAGGGTACATGCGCCGGTCCCTAGGGTACCTGCGCCTGTGCTTAGGATACCTGTGCCTGTGCCTAGGGTACATGCGCCGGTCCCTAGGGTACCTGCGCCTGTGCTTAGGATACCTGTGCCTGTGCCTAGGGTACATGCGCCGGTCCCTAGGGTACCTGCGCCTGTGCTTAGGATACCTGTGCCTGTGCCTAGGGTACATGCGCCGGTCCCTAGGGTACCTGCGCCTGTGCTTAGGATACCTGTGCCTGTGCCTAGGGTACATGCGCCGGTCCCTAGGGTACCTGCGCCTGTGCTTAGGATACCTGTGCCTGTGCCTAGGGTACATGCGCCGGTCCCTAGGGTACCTGCGCCTGTGCTTAGGATACCTGTGCCTGTGCCTAGGGTACATGCGCCGGTCCCTAGGGTACCTGCGCCTGTGCTTAGGATACCTGTGCCTGTGCCTAGGGTACATGCGCCGGTCCCTAGGGTACCTGCGCCTGTGCTTAGGATACCTGTGCCTGTGCCTAGGGTACATGCGCCGGTCCCTAGGGTACCTGCGCCTGTGCTTAGGATACCTGTGCCTGTGCCTAGGGTACATGCGCCGGTCCCTAGGGTACCTGCGCCTGTGCTTAGGATACCTGTGCCTGTGCCTAGGGTACATGCGCCGGTCCCTAGGGTACCTGCGCCTGTGCTTAGGATACCTGTGCCTGTGCCTAGGGTACATGCGCCGGTCCCTAGGGTACCTGCGCCTGTGCTTAGGATACCTGTGCCTGTGCCTAGGGTACATGCGCCGGTCCCTAGGGTACCTGCGCCTGTGCTTAGGATACCTGTGCCTGTGCCTAGGGTACATGCGCCGGTCCCTAGGGTACCTGCGCCTGTGCTTAGGATACCTGTGCCTGTGCCTAGGGTACATGCGCCGGTCCCTAGGGTACCTGCGCCTGTGCTTAGGATACCTGTGCCTGTGCCTAGGGTACATGCGCCGGTCCCTAGGGTACCTGCGCCTGTGCTTAGGATACCTGTGCCTGTGCCTAGGGTACATGCGCCGGTCCCTAGGGTACCTGCGCCTGTGCTTAGGATACCTGTGCCTGTGCCTAGGGTACATGCGCCGGTCCCTAGGGTACCTGCGCCTGTGCTTAGGATACCTGTGCCTGTGCCTAGGGTACATGCGCCGGTCCCTAGGGTACCTGCGCCTGTGCTTAGGATACCTGTGCCTGTGCCTAGGGTACATGCGCCGGTCCCTAGGGTACCTGCGCCTGTGCTTAGGATACCTGTGCCTGTGCCTAGGGTACATGCGCCGGTCCCTAGGGTACCTGCGCCTGTGCTTAGGATACCTGTGCCTGTGCCTAGGGTACATGCGCCGGTCCCTAGGGTACCTGCGCCTGTGCTTAGGATACCTGTGCCTGTGCCTAGGGTACATGCGCCGGTCCCTAGGGTACCTGCGCCTGTGCTTAGGATACCTGTGCCTGTGCCTAGGGTACATGCGCCGGTCCCTAGGGTACCTGCGCCTGTGCTTAGGATACCTGTGCCTGTGCCTAGGGTACATGCGCCGGTCCCTAGGGTACCTGCGCCTGTGCTTAGGATACCTGTGCCTGTGCCTAGGGTACATGCGCCGGTCCCTAGGGTACCTGCGCCTGTGCTTAGGATACCTGTGCCTGTGCCTAGGGTACATGCGCCGGTCCCTAGGGTACCTGCGCCTGTGCTTAGGATACCTGTGCCTGTGCCTAGGGTACATGCGCCGGTCCCTAGGGTACCTGCGCCTGTGCTTAGGATACCTGTGCCTGTGCCTAGGGTACATGCGCCGGTCCCTAGGGTACCTGCGCCTGTGCTTAGGATACCTGTGCCTGTGCCTAGGGTACATGCGCCGGTCCCTAGGGTACCTGCGCCTGTGCTTAGGATACCTGTGCCTGTGCCTAGGGTACATGCGCCTGTGTGTAGAATACCTGCGCCTGTGCCTATGGTACCTGTGCATGTGCCTAGGGTACCCGGCCTGTGCCTAGGGTACCTGCGCCTTTACCCAGGTTCCCTGCGCCTGTGCCGAGGGTACCTGCGCCTCTTCCTAGAGTACCTGTGCCTGTGCCTAGGGTGCCTGCGCCTGTGCCTAGGGTACCTGTGCCTGTGCCTACGGTACCTGCGCCTGTGCCTAGAATACCCGCGCCAATGCCTATGGTACCTGCGCCTGTCCCTAGGATACTTGCGCCTGTGCCTATGGTACCTGCGCCTGTGCCTAGGGTACTTGCGCCTGTCCCTAGGGTACCTGCGCCTGTGCTTAGGGTACCAGTGCCTGTGCCTACGGTACGTGAGCCTTTTCTTAGGGTACCTGTGCCTGTTCCTAGGATACCTGCGCCTGTGCCTAGGGTACCTGCGCCTGTGCCTAAGGTACCTGCGCTTGTGCCTAGGGTACCTATTCCCGTGCTTAGGGTACCTGCGCCTGTGCCTAGGGTACCTGCGCCTATGCTTAGGGTACCTTCGCCTGTCCCTAGTGTACCTGTGCCGCTGCCTAGGCTACATGCGCCTTTGCTTAGGGTACCTGCGCCTGTGCCTAGGGTACCTGTGCCTGTGCCTAGAATACCTACGCCTGTGCCTATGGTACCTGCGCTTGTGCCTATCGTACCTACGCCTGTATCTAGGGTACCTGGGCCTGTGCGTAGGGTACCTGCCCGTGTGCCTAGGGTACCTACGCCTGTCTCTAGGGTACATGCGCATGTGCCTAGGGTCCCTGCGCCTGTGCCTAGGGTACCTGCGCCTGTGCTTAGGGTGCCTTTGCCTGTGCCTAGGGTCCCTGCGCCTGTGCCTAGAGTACCTGCGCCTGTGCCAAGGGTACCTACGCCTGTCTCTAGGGTACCTGCGCGTGTGCCTAGGGTACCCGCGCCTGTGCCTAGGATACCTGCGCTTGTTCCTAGTGTATCTGCGCCTGTGCCTAGAGTACCTGCGCCTGTGCCAAGGGTACCTACGCCTGTCTCTAGGGTACCTGCGCGTGTGCCTAGGGTACCCGCGCCTGTGCCTAGGATACCTGCGCTTGTTCCTAGTGTATCTGCGCCTGTGCCTAGAGTACCTGCGCCTGTGCCAAGGGTACCTACGCCTGTCTCTAGGGTACCTGCGCGTGTGCCTAGGGTACCCGCGCCTGTGCCTAGGATACCTGCGCTTGTTCCTAGTGTATCTGCGCCTGTGCCTAGAGTACCTGCGCCTGTGCCAAGGGTACCTACGCCTGTCTCTAGGGTACCTGCGCGTGTGCCTAGGGTACCCGCGCCTGTGCCTAGGATACCTGCGCTTGTTCCTAGTGTATCTGCGCCTGTGCCTAGAGTACCTGCGCCTGTGCCAAGGGTACCTACGCCTGTCTCTAGGGTACCTGCGCGTGTGCCTAGGGTACCCGCGCCTGTGCCTAGGATACCTGCGCTTGTTCCTAGTGTATCTGCGCCTGTGCCTAGAGTACCTGCGCCTGTGCCAAGGGTACCTACGCCTGTCTCTAGGGTACCTGCGCGTGTGCCTAGGGTACCCGCGCCTGTGCCTAGGATACCTGCGCTTGTTCCTAGTGTATCTGCGCCTGTGCCTAGAGTACCTGCGCCTGTGCCAAGGGTACCTACGCCTGTCTCTAGGGTACCTGCGCGTGTGCCTAGGGTACCCGCGCCTGTGCCTAGGATACCTGCGCTTGTTCCTAGTGTATCTGCGCCTGTGCCTAGAGTACCTGCGCCTGTGCCAAGGGTACCTACGCCTGTCTCTAGGGTACCTGCGCGTGTGCTTAGGGTACCTGCGCCCGTGCCCAGGGTACCTGCGCCTCTTCCTAGAGTACCTGTGCCTGTGCCTAGGGTACCTGCGCCTGTGTCCAAGTCACCTGCGCCTGTGCCTAGGGTACCTGCGCCTGTCCCTAGGGTACCTGCGCCCGTGCCTAGGGTACATGTGCCTGTGCCTAGGGTACCTGCGCCTGTCCCTAGGGTACCTGCGCCTGTGCCTAGGGTACATGCGCCTGTGCCCAGGATACATGGGCCTTTGCTTTGGGTACCTGCGCCTGTGCCTAGGATACCTGCGCTTGTTCCTAGTGTATCTGCGCCTGTGCCTAAGGTACCTGCGCCTGTGCCTATGGTACCTGTGCTTGTGCCTACGGTACCTGCGCCTGTGCCTAGGGTACCTGCGCCTGTGTTTAGGATACATGTGCATGTCCCTATGGTACCTGCGCCTGTGCTTAGGGTACCTGCACATGGGCAAGTACCATACTCACAAGCGCAGGTACCCTAGGCATAGGAGCAGGTATCCTAAGCACAGCACAGGTACCCTAGGCACAGGCGCAGTCACCCTAGGCATAGGCACAGGTACCCTTGGCACAGGCGCAGGTACCCTAGGCACAGGCACAGGCACCCTAGGCACAGGCAAAGGTACCCCAGGCACAGACGCAGGTACCCTGGGGACAGGCGCAGGTACCCAAGGCACAGGCGCAAGTACCCTAGGCACATGCGCAGGTTCCCTAGGCACAAGCGTATGTACCCTAAGCACAGGCGCAGGTACCCTAGGCACAGGTGTAGGAATCCTAAGCACAGGCGCATATACCCTAGGCACAGGCGCAGGGATCCTAGGCACAGGCAAAGGTACCCTAGACACAGGCGTAAGTACCCAAGGCACAGGCGCAGGTACCCTAGGCACAGGCGCAAGTACCCTAGGTACAGGCGCAGGTACCCTAGGCAAAGGCACAGGTACCATAGGCATAGGCGCAGGTATTCTAGGCACAGGCGCAGGTACCGTAGGCACAAGCGCAGGTACCCTAAGCACAGGCGCAGGTACCCTTGGCACAGGCGTAGGTACCCTAGGAACATGCGCATGTTCCCTAAGCACAGGCGCAGGTACCGTAGGCACAAGCGCAGGTACCCTAAGCACAGGCGCAGGTACCCTTGGCACAGGCGTAGGTACCCTAGGAACATGCGCATGTTCCCTAAGCATAGGCGCAGGTACCCTAGGCATAGGCGCACGTACCCTAATCACAGGTGCAGGTACCCTAGGCACATGCGCAGGTACCCTAGGTACAGGCGCAGGTACCCTAGGCACAGGCGCATGTACCTTAGGAACAGGCGCAAGTACCCTAAGCAAAGGCCCACGTACCCTAGGCACAGGCACAAGTACCCCAAGCACAGGCGCAGGTACCCTAGGGACAGGCGCAAGTACCCTAGGCACAGGCGCAGGTACCCTAGGCACAGGCACAGGTACCCTAGGGACAGGCGCAGGAACCCTAGGCACATGCGCAGGTAACCCGGGTACAGGCGCAGGTACCCTAGGCACAGGCACAGGTACCCTAGGCACAGGCGCAGGTACCCGAGGCACGGGCGTATGTAACCTGGGCACATGCGCAGGTACCCTTGGCACAGGTGATGTACCCTAGGCACAGGCGCAGGTACCCTAGGGACAGGCGCAGGTACCCTAGGCACAGGCGCAGGTACCCTAGGGACAGGCGCAGGTACCCTAAGCACAGGCGCATGTACCCTAGGCACAGGCGCAGGTACCCTGGGCACAGGCGCAAGTACCCTAGGCACAAGTGCAAGTACCCTAGGTACAGGCGCAGGTACCCTAGGCACATGCGCAGGCACCCTAAGCACTAGCACAGGTACACTAGACACAGGCGCAGGTACCCTAGACACAGGCGCAAGTTCCCTAGGCACAGGTGCAAGTACCCTAGGCACAGGCATAGGTACCCTAGGCACACGCGCAGGTACCCTAGGGACAGGCATAGGTACCCTAGGCACACGCGCAGGTACCCTAGGGACAGGCGCAGGTACCCTAGGCACAGACGCATGTAACCTGGGCACGGGCGCAGGTACCATAGGCACACGCGCATGTACCCTAGGCACTGGCGCAGGTAACCTGGGCAGAGGCGCAGGTACCCTAGGCACAGGCGGAGGTACCCTAGGCATAGGCGCAGGTACCGTAGGGACAGGCGCAGATACCCTAAGCACAGGCGCAGGTACCCTAGGCACGGGCACAGGTACCCTAGGCACAGGCGCAGGTACCCTAGGGACAGGCGCAGGTACCGTAGGGACAGGCGCAGATACCCTAAGCACAGGCGCAGGTACCCTAGGCACGGGCACAGGTACCCTAGGCACAGGCGCAGGTACCCTAGGGACAGGCGCAGGTACCCTAGACACAGGCACACGTACCCTAGGCACAGGCGCAGGTACCCTAGGCACAGGCGCAGGTACCATATGCACATGCGCAGGAACCATAGGCACAGGCTCAGGTACCCTAGGCATGGGAGCAGGTACCATGGGCACAGGCGTAGATACCCTAGGCACATACGCAGGTACCCTAGGCACAGGCGTAGGTACCCTAAGCAAAGGCCAACGTAGCCTAGGCACAAGCACAGGTATCCTAGGGGTAGGCGCAGCTACCCTAGGGGCAGGCGCAGGTACCCTAGGCAGAGGCGCAGGTACCCTAGGCACAGGCGCAGGTACCCTAGGGACAGGCATAGGTACCCTAGGCACAGGCGCAGGTACCCTAGGCAGAGGCGCAGGTACCCTAGGCACAGGCGCAGGTACCCTAGGGACAGGCATAGGTACCCTAGGCACAGGCGCAGGTGACCTGGGCACAGGCGCAGGTACCCTTGGCACAGGCACAGGTACCCTAGGCACAGGCGCAGGTACCCTCCGCACAGGCGCAGATAACCTGGGCAAAGGTGCAGGTACCCTAGGCACAGGCGCAGGTTATCCTAGGCACAGGCGCAGGTACCCTAAGCAAAGGCCCACGTACCCTAGGCACAGGCACAGGTACCCTAGGCATAGGTGCAGGTATCCCAAGCAAAGGCGCAGGCACTCTAGGCACAGGCGCGGGTACCCTAGGCACAGGCCCAGGTACCCTATACACAGGCGCAAGTACCCTGGGCACAGGCGCAGGTACCCTAGGCACAGGCGCACGTAACCTAAGCACAGGCGCAGGTACCATAGGCACAGGCGCAGTCACTCTAGGCACAGGCACAGGTACCCTTGGCACAGGTTCAGGTGCAGGTACCTAGGCACAGGCGCAGGTACCCTAGGCATAGGCGCAGGTACCACAGGCACAGGCATTGGTAACCTGGGCACAGGCGCAGGTACCGTAGGCATAGGCGTAGGTACCCTAGGCACAGGCGCAGGTACCCTAGGCACAAACGCAGGTACCATATGCACATGCGCCTGTACCCCAGGCACAGGCGCAGGTACCCTAGGGACAGGTGCAGGTACCCTAGGCACAGGCGCAGGTACCCTAGGGACAGGTGCAGGTACCCTAGGCACAGGCGCGGGTACCCTAGGCACGGGCGCAGGGACCCTAGGCATAGGTGCAGGTATCCTAGAGAAAGGCGCAGATACCCTAGGCAGAGGCACAAGTACCCTAGGCACATGCGTATGTACCCTAGGTACAGCCGCAGGTACACTAGGCACAGGCGCAGGTACCATAGGAACATGCACAGGTATTCTAAGCACAGGCGCAGGTATTCTAAGCACAGGCACAGGTACCATAGGCATACGCGCAGGTATTATAAGCACAAGCGCAGGTACCCTAGGCACTGGCGCAGGTACCCTATGCACATGCGCATGTACCATAGGCACAGACGCAGGTACCCTAGGCATGGGAGCAGGTACCCTAGGCACAGGGGCAGGTACCCTAGGCACTGGCGCAGGTACCCTATGCACATGCGCATGTACCATAGGCACAGACGCAGGTACCCTAGGCATGGGAGCAGGTACCCTAGGCACAGGGGCAGGTACCCTAGGCACATGCGCAGGTACCCTAGGCACAGGCACAGGTACCCTAAACAAAGGCCTACGTACCCTAGGCACAGGCACAGGTACCCTAGGGGCAGGCGCAGGTACCCTAGGGGCAAGCGCAGGTACCCTAGGCACAGGCGCAAGTACCCTAGGCACAGGCGCAGGTACCCTAGGGACAGGCACAGGTACCCTAGGCACAGGCCCAGGTGACCTGGGCACAGGCGCAGGTACCCTTGGCACAGGCACAGGTACCCTAGGCACAGGCGCAGGTACCCTCGGCACAGGCGCAGGTAACCTGGGCACAGGTGCAGGTACCCTAGGCACAGGCGCAGGTACCCTAGGCACAGGCGCAGGTTATCCTAGGCACAGGCGCAGGTACCCTAAGCAAAGGCCCACGTACCCTAGGCACAGGCACAGGTACCCTAGGCATAGGCGCAGGTATCCCAGGCACAGGCGCAGGCACCCTAGGCACAGGCGCGGGTACCCTAGGCACAGGCCCAGGTACCCTATACACAGGCGCAGGTACCCTAGGCACAGGCGCAGGTACCCTAGGCACAGGCGCACGTAACCTAAGCACAGGCGCAGGTACCATAGGCACAGGCGCAGTCACTTTAGGCACAGGCACAGGTACCCTTGGCACAGGTGCAGGTGCAGGTACCTAGGCACAGGCCCAAGTACCCTAGGCATAGGCGCAGGTACCACAGGCACAGGCATTGGTAACCTGGGCACAGGCGCAGGTACCGTAGGCATAGGCGCAGGTACCCTAGGCACAGGCGCAGGTACCCTAGGCACAAACGCAGGTACCATATGCACATGCGCCTGTACCCCAGGCACAGGCGCAGGTACCCTAGGGACAGGTGCAGGTACCCTAGGCACAGGCGCAGGTACCCTAGGGACAGGCGCAGGTACCCTAGGCACAGGCGCAAGAACCCTAAGCACCGGCGCAGGTACCCTAGGCACAGGCGCAGGGACCCTAGGCACAGGCGCAGGTACCCTAGAGACAGGCGCGGGTACCCTAGGGACAAGCGCATGTACCCTAGGCACAGGCGCAGGTACCCTAGGTACAGGCGCAGGTACCCTAGGAACAGGCGCAGGTACCATAGGCATAGGCGTAGGTATTCTAGGCACAGGCGCAGGTACCCTAGGCACAGGCGCAGGTACCCTAAGCACAGGCGCAGGTACCCTATGTACAGGCGCAGGTACCCCAGGGACTGCCGCAGGTACCCTAAGCACAGGCGCAAGTACCCTAGGCACAGGCGCAGGTACCCTAAGCATAGGCGCGGGTACCCTAGGGACAAGCGCATGTACCCTAGGCACAGGCGCAGGTATCCTAGAGACAGGCGCAGATACCGTAGGCAGAGGCACAGGTACCCTAGGCACATGCGCAGGTACTCTAAGCACAGGCGCAGGTACCGTAGGCACAGGCGCAGGTACCCTAGGCACAAGCGCAGGTACCCCAGGCACAGGCGCAGGTAACCTGGGCACAGGCGCAGGTACCGTAGGCATAGGCGCAGGTACCCTAGGCACAAGCGGAGGTTCCCTAGGCACAGGCGCAGGTACCCTAGGAACAGGCGCAGGTACCCCAGGCACAGGCGCAGGTACCCTAGGGACAGGCGCAGGTACCCTAGGCACAGGCGCAGGTACCATAGGTACAGGCGCAGGTACCCTATGCACAGGCGAAGGTACCCTAAGCACAGGCGTAGGTACCCTAGGCACAGGCGCGGGAACCCTAAGCGCAGGCGCAGGTACCCTATGCACAGGCGCAAGGACCCTAGGCACAGGCACAGGTACCCCAGAGACTGGCGCAGGTACCGAAGGCACAGGCGCAGGTACCCTAGGCACAAGCGCAGGTGCCCTAGGTACAGGCGCAGGTACCCCAGGCCAAGCGCAGGTACCATAGGCACAGGCGCAGGTTTTCTAGGCACAGGCGCAGGTACCCTAGGCACAGGCGCAGGTACCATAAGCACAGGCGCAGGTACCCTAGGCACAAGCGCAGGTACCCTAGGGACAGGCGCAGGTACCCTAAGCACAGGCTTAGGTACCCTAGGCACAGGTGCAGGTACCCTAAGCACAGGCGCAGGTACCCTAGGCATAGGCGCAGGTCTCCTAGGCACAGGCGCAGGTACCCTAGGCACACGTGCAGGTACCCTAGGAACAGGCGCAGGTACCCTAAACAAAGGCCCACGTACCCTAGGCAGAGGCACAGGTACCCCAAGCATAGGCGCAGGTACCCTAGGGACAGGCGCAAGTACCCGAGGCATAGGCGCAGGTACCCTAGGCACAGGCGCAGGTACCCAAGGGATAGGCGCAAGTACCCTAGGTACAGGCGCAAGTAACCTGGGCACAGGCGCAGGTACCCTAGGCACAGGCACAGGTACCCTAGGCACAGGCGCATGTACCCTAGGCACAGGCGCTGGTAACCTGGGCACAGGCACAGGTACCCTAGGCACAGGCGAGGTACCCTAGGCACAGGTGCAATAACCCTATGGACAGGCGCAGGTACCCTAAGCACACGCGCAGGTACCCTAGGCACAGGCGCAGGTATCCTAGGCACAGGCGCAGGTACCCTAGGCACAAGCGCAGGTACCCTAGGTACATGCGCAGGTACCCTAGGCATAAGCGTAGGCACCCTAAGCACTAGCATAGGTACACTAGACACAGGCGCAGGTACCCTAAACACTGGCGCAAGTACCCGAGGCATAGGCGCAGGTAGACTGGGCACAGGCGCAGGTACCCTAGGCACAGGCGCACATACCCTAAGCACAGGCGCAGGTACCCTAGGCACAGGCGCACGTACCCTACGCCCAGGCGCAGGTACCATAGGGACAGGCGCAGGTACCCTAGGCACAGGCGCAGGTATCCTAGGCACAGGCGCATGTACCCTAGGAACAGGCGCAGGTACCCTAGGCACATCCGCAGGTACCATAGGCACAAGCGCAGGTACCATAGGCACGTGAGCAGGTACCCTAGGCACAGGTGCAGGTACCCTAGGCACAGGCGCAGGTATCCTAGGCACAGGCGCAGGTACCCTAAGCAAAGGCCCACGTACCATAGGCACAGGCACAGGTACCCTAGGCAGAGGCGCAGGTACCCTAGGGACAGGCGCAGGTACCCTAGGCAGAGGCGCAGGTACCCTAGGGACAGGCGCAGGTACACTAGGCACTGGCGCATGTACCCTAGACAGAGGCGCATGTACCCTAGGGAAAGGCGTAGGTACCCTACGCACATGCGCAAGTGACCTTGGAACAGGCACGGGTACCCTAGGCACAGGCGCAGGTACCCTCGACACAGGCGCAGGTAACATGGGTACAGGCGCAGGTACCCTAGGCACAGGCGTAGGTACCCTAGGCACAAGCGCAAGTACCCTAGGCACAGGCGCACGTACCCTAAGCAAAGGCTCACGTACCCTAGGCACAGGCACAGGTACCTTAGGCATAGGCGCAGGTACCCTAGGCACATGCGCGGGTACCCTAGGCACAGGCGCAGGTAACCTAGGCGCAGGCACAGGTACCCTATGCACAGGCGCAGGTACCCTAAGCACACGCGCAGGTACCCTAAGCACACGCGCAGGTACCCTAAGCACACGCGCAGGTACCCTAAGCACACGCGCAGGTACCCTAAGCACACGCGCAGGTACCCTAAGCACACGCGCAGGTACCCTAAGCACACGCGCAGGTACCCTAAGCACACGCGCAGGTACCCTAAGCACACGCGCAGGTACCCTAAGCACACGCGCAGGTACCCTAAGCACACGCGCAGGTACCCTAA
Source organism: Penium margaritaceum (assembly GCA_023375785.1). Taxonomy (NCBI): domain Eukaryota; kingdom Viridiplantae; phylum Streptophyta; class Zygnematophyceae; order Desmidiales; family Peniaceae; genus Penium; species Penium margaritaceum. The sequence goes on along the minus strand of SZWC01003649.1, from coordinate 75,723 downwards.
GCACACGCGCAGGTACCCTAAGCACACGCGCAGGTACCCTAAGCACACGCGCAGGTACCCTAAGCACACGCGCAGGTACCCTAAGCACACGCGCAGGTACCCTAAGCACACGCGCAGGTACCCTAAGCACACGCGCAGGTACCCTAAGCACACGCGCAGGTACCCTAAGCACACGCGCAGGTACCCTAAGCACACGCGCAGGTACCCTAAGCACACGCGCAGGTACCCTAAGCACACGCGCAGGTACCCTAAGCACACGCGCAGGTACCCTAAGCACACGCGCAGGTACCCTAAGCACACGCGCAGGTACCCTAAGCACACGCGCAGGTACCCTAAGCACACGCGCAGGTACCCTAAGCACACGCGCAGGTACCCTAAGCACACGCGCAGGTACCCTAAGCACACGCGCAGGTACCCTAAGCACACGCGCAGGTACCCTAAGCACACGCGCAGGTACCCTAAGCACACGCGCAGGTACCCTAAGCACACGCGCAGGTACCCTAAGCACACGCGCAGGTACCCTAGGCATAGGCGTAGGTATTCTAGGCACAGGCGCACGTACCCTAAGCAAAGGTCCACGTACCATAGGCACAGCTTTGGTTTCTGTGGCCCGGCTTTGGTTTCTATGACCTGGCTTTGGTTTCTCTGACCCGGCTTTGGTTTGTATGACCCGGCTTTGGTTTTGTGGTCCGACTTTGGTTTTTGTGACCCGGCTTTGGTTTTTGTGACCCGTCTTTGGTTTCTGTGACCCGGCTTTGGTTTCTGTGACCCCGCTTTGGTTTCTGTGACCCCGCTTTGGTTTATGTGACCCGGCTTTGGCTTCTGTGACCCGGCTTTGGTTGATGTGACCTGGCTTTGGTTGCTGTGACCTGGCTTTGGTTTCTGTGATCTGGCTTTGGATTCTGTGACCCGGCTGTGGTTTCTGTGACCTGGGTTTGGTTTCTATGACCGGGCTTTGGTTTCTGTGCTCCGGCTTTGGTTCGTTGACCCGGCTTCGGTTTCTGTGACCCGGCTTTGGTTTCTGTGACCCGGCTTTGGTTTCTGTGACCCGGCTTTGGTTTCTATGACCCGGCTTT
>SZWC01003649.1:49111-59679 GCA_023375785.1 Penium margaritaceum | reverse complement strand
CGATCCCAGTCCCGATCCCAGTCCCGATCCCAGTCCTGGTCCCAGTCCCGCTCCCGGTCCCAGTCCAAGTCCTAGTCCCAGTCCCAGTCCCAGTCCCAGTCCCAGTCCCTATTTGCGCCCTAGTTGCGCCTTAGTTTCGCCCTAGTTGCGCCCTAGTTGCGCCCTAGGTGGGCCCTAGTTACGCACTAGTTGCGCCCTAGTTGTTCCCTAGTTGCGCCCTAGTTGCGCCCAAGATCAACCCTAGCTGCGCCATAGTTGCCCCCAGTTGCGCCCTTATTGCGCCCTAGTTGCGCCCTAGTTGCGCCTTAGTTGCGCCCTAGTTGCGTCCTAGTTGCGCCCAAGTCGCGCCCTAGTCGCGCCCTAGTTGCGCTCTAGCCACGTCATAGTCGCGCCCTAGTTGCGCCCTAGTTGCACCCTAGTTGCACCCTAGTTGCGCCCTGGTTGCGTCCTAGTTGCGCCCTTGTTGCGCCCTCGTTGCGCCCTCGTTGCGCCCTCGTTGCGCTCAAGTTGCGCCCTATTTGCGCCCTTGTTACGCCCTAGTTGTACCCCACATGTGCCGTAGTTGCTTCCTACTTGCACCCTACGTGCGCCCTACTTGCGCTCTAGTTGCACCCTTGTTGCGCCCTAGTTGCGCCCTAGTTACGCCCTAGTTACACCCTAGTTGCACCCTAGTTGCGCCCTAGTTGCGCCCTAGTTACGCCCTAGTTACACCCTAGTTGCACCCTAGTTGCGCCCTAGTTGCGCCCTAGTTGCGCCCTAGTTGCACCCTAGTTGTGCCCTAGTTGCGCCCTAGTTGCGCCCTAGTTGCGCCCTAGTCGCGCCCAAGTCGCGCCCTAGTCACGACCTAGTTGTGCCCTAGTTGCGTCCTACTTGCGCTCTAGTTGCACCCTATTTGCGTCCTTATTGCATCCTACTTGCGCCCTATTGGCACCCTCCTTGCGCCCCAGTTGTGCCTTAGTTGGGCACTAGCTACGCCCTAGTTGTGTCCTAATTGCGCCATAGTTGCGTCCTACTTGTGCCCTACTTGCGCGCTAGTTGCGCCTTAGTTGCGCCTTAGTTGCGCCCATCTTGCACACTAGTTGCACCCTAGTTGCGCCCTAATTGCGCCCTAGTTGTACCCTAGTTGCGCCCTAGTTACGCCCTGGTTGCGCCCCGGTTGCGCCCTAGTTGCACCCTAGTTGCGCCCTAGTTGCGCCCTAGTTGCAACCTAGTTGCGTCCTAGTTGTGCCCTAGTTTTGCCCTAGTTGCGCCCTAGTTGCACCCTAGATGCGCTCTAGTTATACCCTAGTTGCGTCCTAGTTGCACCCTAGTTGCGCCCTAGTTGCGCCCTCGTTGCGCCTTCGTCGCGCCCTAGTTGCGCCCTCGTTGCACCCTTGTTGCGCCCTATTTGCACCCTAGTTGCGCCCTAGTTGCGCCCTAGTTGCGCCCTAGTTGCGCCCTAGTTGCGCCCTAGTTGCGCCCTAGGTGCGCCCTAGTTGCTCCCTAGTTGCACCCTAGTTGCACCCTAGTTGCACCCTAGTTGTGCCCTAGTTCCGCCCTAGTTGCGCCCTAGTTGTGTCCTAGTTGCGCCCTAGTTGCGCACTAGTTACACCCTACTTGCGCCCTACTTGCGCCCTACTTGCGCCCTAGTTGCGCCTCAGTTGGGCACTAGCTACGCCCTAGTTGTACCCTAGTTGCGCCCTAGTTGCGCCCTCGTTGCGCCCTCGTCGCGCCCTAGTTGCGCCCTAGTTGCGCGCTAGTTGCGCCCTAGTTGCGCCCTACTTGTGCCCTACTTGCGCCCTAGTTGCGCCCTAGTTGCGCCCTAGTTACGCCCTAGTCGGGCCCTATTTGCGCCCTTGTTGCGCCCTAGTTACGCCCTAGTTGCGCCCTAGTTGCATCATATTTGCACCCTTAATGCACCCTACTTGCGCCCTACTGGCACCATACTTGCGACCTAGTTGTGCCTTAGTTGGGCACTAGCTACGCCCTAGTTTTGCCCTAGTTGCGTGCTAGTTGCATCCTACTTGTGCCCTACTTGCGCACTAGTTGCACCCTAGTTGCGCCCTAGTTGCGCCCTAGTTGTGCCATACTTGCGCTCTAGTTGCACCCTAGTTGCACCCTACTTGTGCCCTACTTGCGCACTAGTTGCACCCTAGTTGCGCCCTAGTTGCGCCCTAGTTGTGCCATACTTGCGCTCTAGTTGCACCCTAGTTGCACCATACTTGCACCCTAGTTGCGCCATAGTTGCGCCCTAGTTGCATCCTAGTTGTGCCCTAGTTGTGCCCTAGTTGTGCCCTAGTTGCATCCTAGATGCGCTCTAGTTATACCCTAGTTGCGTCCTAGTTGCACCCTAGTTGCGCCCTAGTTGCGCCCTCGTTGCGCCTTCGTCGCGCCCTAGTTGCGCCCTCGTTGCACCCTTGTTGCGCCCTATTTGCACCCTAGTTGCGCCCTAGTTGCGCCCTCGTTGCGCCCTAGTTGCGCCCTCGTTGCGCCCTCGTTGCGCCCTAGTTGCGCCCTCGTTGCGCCCTCGTTGCGCCCTAGTTGCGCCCTCGTTGCGCCCTCGTTGCGCCCTAGTTGCGCCCTCGTTGCGCCCTCGTTGCGCCCTAGTTGCGCCCTCGTTGCGCCCTCGTTGCGCCCTAGTTGCGCCCTCGTTGCGCCCTCGTTGCGCCCTAGTTGCGCCCTCGTTGCGCCCTCGTTGCGCCCTAGTTGCGCCCTCGTTGCGCCCTCGTTGCGCCCTAGTTGCGCCCTAGTTGCACCCTATTTGCGCCCTTATTGCACCCTACTTGCGCCCTACGGGCACCATACTTGCGACCTAGTTGTGCCTTAGTTGGACACTAGCTACGCCCTAGTTTTGCCCTAGTTGCGTGCTAGTTGCGTCCTACTTGTGCCCTACTTGCGCACTAGTTGCACCCTAGTTACGCCCTAGTTGCGCCCTAGTTGTGCCATACTTGCGCTCTAGTTGCACCCTAGTTGCACCATACTTGCGCCCTAGTTGCGCCCTAGTTACACCCTAGTTGCGCCCTTCTTGCACCCTTATTGCTTCAAACTTACACCCTACTGGGGCCCTACTTGCGCCCTAGTTTCGCCTCAGTTGGGCACTAGCTACCCCCTAGTTGTCCCCAGATACGTCCTAATTGCGCCCTAGTTGCGCCCTATTTGCACCTTATTTGCGCCCTAGTTGCGCCCTAGTTGCGCCCAAGTCGCGCCCTAGTCGCGCCCTAATCGCGCCCTAGTCGCGCCCTAGTCGCGCCCTAGTTGCACCTTAGTTGCGCCCTCGTTGCACCCTAGTTGCACGCTAGTTGCGCCCTATTTGCACCCTAGTTGTGCCCTAGTTGCGTCCTAGTTGCGCCCTAGTTGCGCCCTAGTTGCGCCCTAGTTGCGCCCTAGATGTGCCCTAGTTGTGCCCTAGTTGCGCCCTACTTGCGCCCTAGTTGCGTCCTAGTTGTGCCCTAGTTGTGCCCTAGTTGCGCCCTAGTTGCGGCCTACTTGCGCCCCACTCTCGCCATAGTTGCGCCTCAGTTGGGCACTAGCTACGCCCTAGTTGTACCCTAGTTGTGCCCTAGCTGCGTCCTACTTGTGCCATACTTGCGCCCTAGTTGCGCCTTAGTTGCGCCTTTGTTGCGCCTTAGTTGCGCCTTAGTTGCGCCCTAGTTGCACCCTACTTGCGCCCTAGTTGCGTCCTAGTTGCGTCCTAGTTGTGCCCGAGTTGCGCCCTAGTTGCGCCCTTGTTGCGCCCTTGTTGCGCCTTCGTTAAGCCCTCGTTGCACCCTCGTTGTGCCCTCGTTGCGCTCAAGTTGCGCCCTAGTTGCGCCGTTGTTACGCACTAGTTGTGCCCCTCTTGTGCCGAAATTGCATCCTACTTGCGCCCTACTTGCACCCTACTTGCGCCCTAGTTGCACCCTTGTTGCGCCCTAGTTGCGCCATAGTTTCGCCCTAGTTGCGCCCTAGTTGCGCTCTAGTTGCACCCTAGTTGCGCCCTAGTTGCACCCCCGTTGCGCCCTAGTTGCGCCCTAGTTGCGCCCTAGTTGCGCCCTAGTTGCGCCCTAGTTGCACCCTAGTCGCGTCCTAGTCGCGCCCTAGTCACGCCCTAGTTGCGCCCTAGTTGTGCCCTAGTTGCGCTCTATACAACTGAAACAAGCACAAGACAATTGGAACAAGTCCAAGACAATTGGAGTAAGGCCAAGACAACTGGAAAAAGCCCAAGACAACTGGAGAAAGCCCAAGATAACTGGAGCAAGTCCAATATAACTGGAGCAAACCCAAAACAACAGGAGAAAGCCTAAGACATTTGGAGAAAGCCCAAGACAACTGGAGCAAGACCTAGCCAAGTGGAGCAAGGCCAGGGCAACTGGAGCAAGGCCAAGAAAGATGGAGCAGACCCTAGACAGCTGGAGCAAGGCCAACACAACTGGAGCAAGCTCACGAAAACTGGAGCAAGCCCAAGACAACTGGGACAAGCCCATGACAACTGGAGCAAGCCTAAGACAACTGAAGCAATGCCATGAAAACTGGAGTAGCACAAGAAAACTGGAGCAAGCCCAAGACAACTGGGACAAGCCCATGACAACTGGAGCAAGCCTAAGACAACTGAAGCAATGCCATGAAAACTGGAGTAGCACAAGAAAACTGGAGCAAGCCCAAGACAACTGGAGCAACCCTAAGAAAACTGGAGCAAGGCAAAGACAACTGGAGCAAGCCCAAGACACCTTGAGCAAGCCCAAAATATCTGGAGCAAGGCCAAGACAATTGGAGCAAGGCCAAGAAAACTGGAGCAAGCCGAAGACAACAGGAGCAAGCCCAAAACAACTTGAGCAAGCCCAAAATATCTGGAGCAAGGCCAAGACAATTGGAGCAAGGCCAAGAAAACTGGAGCAAGCCGAAGACAACAGGAGCAAGCCCAAAACAACTTGAGCAAGTCCAGGACAACTAGGAAAATGCCAAGACAACTGGAGCAAGCCCAAGACAACTGGAGCAAGACCAAGACAACTGGAGTTAGGCCAAGACAACTGGACCAAGGCTAAGAAATTTGGAGCAAGCCCAAGACAACTGGAGCAAGCCCAAGACAACTGGAGCAAGACCAAGACAACTGGAGTTAGGCCAAGACAACTGGACCAAGGCTAAGAAATTTGGAGCAAGCCCAAGACAGCTGGAGCAAGCCCAAGACAACTAGAGCAGGCCAAACACAGTTGGAACAAGGCCAAGACAAGTGGAGCAAGGCCAAGACAACTTGAGCAAGCCCAAGACAACTGTAGCAAGGCCAAGACACCTGGAGTAAGGCCAAGACAGCTGGAGCAAGCCCAAGACAACTGGAGCAAGGCTAAGACAAATCAAGCAAGCCCAAGACAGCTGGAGCAAGCCCAAGACAACTGGAGCAAGGCTAAGACAAATCAAGCAAGCCCAAGACAACTAGAGCAAGCCCAAGACAACTGGGGCAAGCCCAAGTCAACTAGAGCACGACTGTTACAACTGGAGCAAGACGAAGAGAAGTGGAGCAAGCCCAATACAACTTGAGCAAGCCCAAGAAAACTGGAGCAAGCCCAACACAACTGGAGGAAGCCCAAGACAAGTGGACCAAGCCCAAGACAACTGGAGCAAGACTATGACAACTGGAGCATGGCCAAGACAACTGGAGCAAGCCCAAGACAACTGAAGCAAGCCCAAGACAACTGGAGCAAGTCGAAGACAACTAGAGCAAGGCCATGACAGCTGGAGCAAGCCCAAGACAGCTGGAGCAAGGCCAAGACAACAGTAGCAAGCCCAAGAAAACTGAAGCAAGCCCAAGACAACTGGAGCAAGGCCAAGAGAACTAAAATACGCCCAGGACAACTGGAGCAAGTCCAAGACAACTGGAGCAAGGCCAAGAAAACTAGAGCAAGCCGAAGACAACTGGAGCAAGCCCAAGACAACTGGATCAAGGCCAGTACAACTGGAGCAAACCCCAGACAACAGGAGCAAGCCCAAGACAATTGGAGCACGCCCTGGAGCAAGCCCGAGACAACTAGCGCAAGGCCAAGACAACTGGAGCAAGGCCAAGACAACTGGAGCAAGGCCAAGACAACTAGAGCAAGGCAGAGACAAATGGAGCAAGCCATAGACAGCTGGAGCAAGCTCTAGATAGCTGGAACAATGCCATGACAACTGGACCAAGCCGAAGACAAGTAGAGCAAGCCCAAAGGCAACTGGGGCAATCCAAAGACAACCTGAACAAGCCTTTGACAACAGGATCAATGCGGAGACATCTGGAGCAAGCCCAAGACAGCTGGAGCAAGCCCAAAAAAACTAGATCAAGGCCACTACAACTGGAGCAAGCCCACAGCACCTAGAGCAAGCTCAAAATATCTAGAGGAAGCCCAAGACAACTGGAGCAAGGCCAAGACAACTGGAACAAGGCCAAGAAAACTTGGAGCAAGCCCAAAACAACTAAAGCAGGCCAAAGACAACTGAAGCAAGGCCAAGACAGCTGGATCAAAGTCAAGACAACTAGAGCAAGTCCAAGACAACTGAAGCAGACCCAAGACAAATGGAGCTAGGCCAAGACAACTGGAGCAAGGCCAAGACACCTTGAGCAATGCCAAGACAGCTAGAGCAAGCCCAAGACAACTGGAGCAAGGCCAATACAACTGGAGCGAGTCCAAGACAATTGGAGCAAGTCCAAAACATCTGGGGCAAGCCCATGACACCTGGAGCAATCCCATAACAACTGTAGCAAGGCCGAGACAACTGGAGCAAGGCCAAGACAACTGGAGCAAGCCTAAGACAACTGGAGCAAGCCCAATAAAGTTATCCCCTAATAAAGTGACATCTGTCACCCGCGTCCGGCTAGCGGAAAGAAGCCGTTGCTTTGCTCTTTTGTCCTGTTCTTTCCTTTTTATACCGAGGATGTTCATTCTCTCGAGTTAACCGGAACAGTTCGGCACATCCTGTTTGCTCTAGTTCCACGGCATCGCCGCCGTGTTCTCGCTCTGCTCGCCTCTTGCTCCCATTGCCTTTGCCCACCACTGTCTCCTCACGGCTCTTCGCTTCGCCATCCTCAACCTTTCGCTTCCGACGCCTCCTTCGCTTCCCTCTCAAACTATCTCATCTGCGCTCTGTCTACCATGGAGCTCCAGTGCCTCGCGTTCTTTTGCGACCCTGCGACTAACTCCTTGGGCCTGCTCTTACCGCTCGGCTTCCTTCACTCCACTATGTCACTTCTGCCTGCTTCGTTGCTTGTGCTTGCTTCTGCTTCTGCTGTCCTCGTGCATTGCATTCTTCTGACACAAAGTGTGGAGGTCTAATGCCAAACTGTGATTCTCTAGTGCCAAAGTGTGACGCTCTAGTGCCAAAGTGTGATGCTGTAGTGCCAAAGTCTGACGCTCTAGTGCCAAAGGTTGAAGCTCTAGTGTCAAAGTGTGCACTCTATTGCCAAAGTGGGACACTCTAGTGCCAAAGTGTGACGCTCTAGTGCCAAAGTGTGACGCTATAGTTCCAAAGTGTGACACTCAATTGCCAAAGTGTGACTCTCTAGTGCCAACGTGCGACGCTCTAGTGCCAAAGTGTGACGCTCTAGTGCCAACGTGTGACGCTCTAGTGCCAAAGTCTGACGCTCTAGTGCAAAAGTGTGACGCTCTAGTGCCAAAGCGTGTCGCTCTAGTGTCCAAGTGTGACGCTCTAGTGCCAATGTGTGAAGGTCTAGTGCCACAGTGTGACGCTCTAGTACGAAAGTGTGAAGCGCTAGTGCCAAAGTGTGACGCTCTAGTGCCAAATAGTGACGCTCCAGTGCCAAAGTACGACGCTCTAGTGCCAAAGTGTGACGCTATAGTGCCAAAGTGTGACGCTCTAGTGCCAAAGTGTGACGTTCTAGTGCCAACGTGCGAGGCTCTAGTGCCAAAGTTTGAAACTCTAGTGCCAACGTGTGATACTCTAGTGCCAAAGTGTGACGCTCTTGTGCCAAAGTGTGACGTTCTAGTGCCAACGTGCGAGGCTCTAGTGCCAAAGTTTGAAACTCTAGTGCCAACGTGTGATACTCTAGTGCCAAAGTGTGACGCTCTTGTGCCAAAGTGTGATGCTGTAGTGCTAAAGTCTGACGCTCCAGTGCGAAAGTTTGAGGCTCTAGTGCCAAAGTGTGACGCGCTAGTGCCCAAGTGTGACACTCTAGTGCCAAAGTGTGAAGGTCTAGTGCCACATTGTGACGCTCTAGTGTGAAAGCGTGAAGCGCTAGTGCCAAAGTGTGATGCTCTAGTACCAAAATGTGACGCTCTAGTGCCAAAGAGCAACGCTCTAGTGCCAAAGTGTGACGCTATAGTGCCATAGTGTGACGCTCTAGTGCCACAGTGGGACGCTCTAGTGCCAAAGTGTGACGCTCTAGTACCAAAGTATGAAGCTCTAGTGCCAAAGTGTGACGCTCTAGTGCCACAGTGGGACGCTCTAGTGCCAAAGTGTGACGCTCTAGTACCAAAGTATGAAGCTCTAGGGCCAAAGTGTGACGCTCTAGTACCAAACTGTGACGACCTAGTGCCAAATTGTGATGTTCTAGTACCGAAGTATGAAGGTCTAGTGCCAAAGTGTGATGCTCGAGTGCCAAACGTGTGACGCTCTAGTGCCAAAGTGTGATGCTCTAGTGCCAAAGTGTGACGCTCTAATGCCAACGTTTGGAGCTCTAGTGCCAAAGTGTGACGCTCTAGTGCCAAAGTGTGACACTGTAGTGCCAGAGTGTGACGCTCTAGTGCCAAAGGGTGGAGGTCTAGTGCTAAACTGTGATTCTCTAGTACCAAAGTGTGACGCTCTCGTGCCAAAGTTTGACGCTCTAGTGCCAGTGTGTGACGCTCTACTACTCAAGTGTGAATCTCTAGTGCCAAAGTGTGATGCTCTTGTGCCAAAGTATGACGCTCTAGTACCAAAGTGTGACGCTCTAGTGCCAACGTGTGAAGCTCTAGTTCCAAAGTGCGACACTCTATTGCCAAAATGTGACTCTCTAGTGCCAAAGTATGACGCTCTAGTACCAAAGTGTGACGCTCTAGTGCCAACGTGTGAAGCTCTAGTTCCAAAGTGCGACACTCTATTGCCAAAATGTGACTCTCTAGTGCCAAAATGTGACTCTCTAGTGCCAAAATTCGAGACTCTAGTGCCAAAGTGTGCCGCTCTAGTGCCAAAGTGTGACACTATAGTGCCAAAGTGTGACGCCCTAGTTCCAAGGAGTGACGCTCTAGTGCCAAAGTGTGAAGCTCTAGTGCCAAAGTGTGATGCTCTAGTGCCAATATGTGACGCTCTAGTGTCAAAGTGTGACGCTCTAGTGCCAAAGTGTGGAACTCTAGTGCCACAGTGTGACGCTCTAGTGCCAAGGTGTGAAGCTCTAGTGCCAAAGTGTGATGCTCAAGTGCCAAAGTGTGATGCTATTGTGCCAAAGTGTGACGCTCGAGTGCCAAGGTGTGAAGCTCTAGTGCCATCGTGTGACGCTCTAGTGCCAAAATGTGACGCTCTAGTGCAAACGTGTGACGCTCTAGTTCCAAAGTGTGACGCTCTAGTGCCCACGTGTGAGGCTCTAGTGCCAAATTGTGATGGTCTAGTGCCACAGTGTGACGCTCTAGTGTGAAAGTGTGAAGCGCTAGCGCCAAAGTGTGATGCTCTAGTGCCAAAGTGTGACGCTCTAGTGCCAAAGTGTGACCCTGTAGTGCCAAAGTCTGACGCTCTAGTGCCAAAGGTTGAAGCTCTAGTGCCAAAGTGTACACTCTATTGCCAAAGTGTGAGACTCTTGTGCCAAAGTGTGACGCTCTAGTGCCAAAGTGTGATGCTCTAGTTCCAAAGTGTGACACTCTATTGCCAAAGTGTGACTCTCTAGTGCCCAAATGTGACTCTCTAGTGCCAAAATTCGAGACTCTAGTGCCAAAGTGTGACGCTCTAGTGCCAAAGTGTGACACTCTAGTGCAAATGTGTGATGCTCTAGTTCCAAGGAGTGACGCTCTGGTGCCAAAGTGTGAAGCTCTAGTGCCAAAGTGTGACGCTCTAGTGCCAATGTGCGACGCTCTAGTGTCAAAGTGTGACGCTCTAGTGCCAGAGTGTGACGCTCTAGTGCGAAAGTGTGAAGCTCTAGTGCCAAAGTGTGATGCTCAAGCGCCAAAGTGTGATGCTATTGTGCCAAAGTGTGACGCTCGAGTGCCAAGGTGTGAAGCTCTAGTGCCATCGTGTGATGCTCTAGTGCCAAAATGTGACGCTCTAGTGCAAACGTGTGATGCTCTAGTGCCAAAGTGTGACGCTCTAGTGCCCACGTGTGACGCTCTAGTGCCAATTTGTGATGGCCTAGTGCCAGAGTGTGACGCTCTAGTGCGAAAGTGTGAAGCGCTAACGCCAAAGTGTGACGCTCTAGTGCCAAAGTGTGATGCTCTAGTGCCAAAGTGTGACCCTGTAGCCCCAAAGTCTGACGCTCTAGTGCCAAAGGTTGAAGCTCTAGTGCCAAAGTGTACACTCTATTGCCAAAGTGTGAGACTCTAGTGCCAAAGTGTGACGCTCTAGTGCCAAAGTGTGACGCTCTAGTGCCAAAGTGTGATGCTCTAGTTCCATAGTGTGACACTCTATTGCCAAAGTGTGACTCTCTAGTGCCCAAATGTGACTCT
>SZWC01003649.1:22415-45070 GCA_023375785.1 Penium margaritaceum | reverse complement strand
AACTTCTTCTTCTGCGTTCAGGAGAGTGACGGCTTGTTCCCCAGTTGGCTCGGAAGTGGGAGCAGGAAGACTGGTGGTGTCCGTATCCTGTCAGCTAGAAGAAGTAGGTTGCGGTAGAGGGAGTCAGTCAGCGGGCAGGGATACTAGACCGCTGATGTCAGGAGAGTGACGGCTTGTTCCCCAGTTGGCTCGGAAATGGGAGCAGGAAGACTGGTGGTGTCCGATATCCTGACGGCGGTGGTTCTGGCTGCAGCTGCTGATGAGGCGAGAAGGCGATGCGAGAAAGCGGCTCGAGACGACAGATGCGGGCAAGATGAGGATGACATTGATAATGCAACAGATGAAGCTGATGAGGCAAAGCGAAAGAGGAGGAGATGCTGGCGAAGGCAGATATGATGAGGGGCAGCGGATGACAGAGAGGAGGAAGCTTCTTGGTAGTTGACGGCAGGCGGCGGCTCAAGAGTTGCTTGTGGCTGATGTGGGCGACTCATCACTGGTTGTTAGCCACGGGCGCGGAAATGGGCGCAGGGCCTTCTTCGGACGGCGAGGCGTTTCTTCAGCGTGGAGAACTCATCAGGCAGAGCTCCCGATGTCAGCAGCGGACGAAGCGCATAGGCGCAAGGTGATGGCGCCGGTGACAGGAGAGCGCGGGTCGAAGCAACGAGGCGAGGATGAATGTAGAGCGATGACGCGGTCACGGATCTCCAGGTGGTGCTTGAAGCTCTGATACCATGTCAGACGAATGCAGGCACAAGAACAGCGGTAGCAGAAGCAAGCACAAGTATCGGAACATGCAAGTGTACGTCAGTAGAGAGACGTAGGCAAGAGCGGTCCAAGGAGTTAGTCGCGGGAGCTGACAGAGGCTGAGACGCGAGGTAGCGGAGGTAGACAGGTTGATGTGAGAGAGAGTACTGGTGAGGGGAGTGATGGTTGGCGGAGTGTGAGAACTGAGCGAAGGAGCGAGAGTAACGGAGCGAAGCGTTGAGAGTTGGCGAAGACANGCGGCGAAGCCGCGGAACCAAGGGGGAACAGGATGAGCAGAACTGTTCTGGTTGACTCGAGGGAATGAACATCCTCGGTATATATCGGATGAACAGGACAAGGGCATGTACAATGGCTTTATTCCACTAGCCGGACGTGGGTGACAGATGTCACTTTATTAGGGGATCACTTGACCCGTTGGCAGATTGGTCGGATGATGGAGTGGGCGCAGGGACGAACCGCGTGCGCGAAAGGAAGTTTCGGCGTGGGCGCAGGTTGTTGTGGAAAAGGCGATGCGACCGGGCGGATCCTTGTGCTGATCAAAGATGCTGATGATTGCTGATGATGAATTGGAGGCTGATGACGATGGAGTGGGCGCAGGGGCGAACCGCGTGCGCTGATGGAAGTTTCGGTGTGGGCGCAGGTCGTCGCAAAAAAGGCGATGCGACCGGGCGGATCCTTGTGCTGAGCTGAAAGCGATGCGAGGCAAAGGAAGGGATTGATCGATAAGTGGGCGCAGGGGCGAGCCACGTGCGCTGAAGGAGGGTACGGCGTGGGCGTAGGTCGTCGCGGAAAAGGCGATGCGACCGGGCAGATCCTTGTGTCGAGCTGAAAGCGATTTGCAAAAGCGGAGGAAGCGATTGATTGATGAGTGGGCGCAGGGGCGGAACCACGTGTGTGATAAAGCGATGCTGATGCAGACGATGGATGGAAGGCGGCGCGGATGATGCTGATGATGGAGAGGCAGAGATGAGGCAGAAATGGGTGGCTGATGAAGCTGAGGAGACTGGAGCGAGGAGGAGGAGGAGAGATGATGGAGGCAGATGAAGATCGAAGGTTGATGATGATGGCGGAGGCGGGAGATAGGGAGCGACGCGAGCGGAGAGAGCCAAGACGGAAGACGACGCGGTAGGAAGGCAAAGCGACACAACCACTTCTTTTCAGTGTTCATGAGAGTGACGGCTTGTTCCCCAGTTGGCTCGGAAATTGGAGCAGGAAGACTCGTGGTGTCCGATATCCTGTCAGCTGAAGAGGTTGGTTGCGGTAGAGGGAGCCAGGCAGCGGACAGGGATACTAGACCGTTGATGTCAGGAGAGTGACGGCTTGTTCCCCAGTTGGCTCGGAAATGGGAGCAGGAAGACTGGTGGTGTTCGATATCTTGACAGCAGCAATTTTGGCTGAAGCTGCTGACGAGGCAAGAAGGTGATGCGAGAAGGCGGCTCGAGATGATGGGCGCGGGCGGCCTGAGGATAACTGCGAGGAAGGAGCAGATGAGGCTGATGAGGCAGGATGAAAGGGAGGAGATGCCGGTGGAGGCAGATGCAATGAGGTAGCAGCAGATGGGAGGCGGCAGGAAGCTTCTTGGTAGTTGACGGCAGACGGCGGCTTGAGAGTTGCTTTGCGGCTGATGTGGGCGACACGTCACCGGTTGTTAGCCACGGGTGCGGAAATGGGCGCAGGGCCTTCTTGGGACGATGAGACGTTTCTTCAGCGTGGAGAACCCATCAGGCAGAGCTTCTGATGTCAGCCGCGGACGAAGCGGAGCGGCGCGGGGTGACAGCAATGGTGACAGAAGAATGTGAGTAGAAGAGATGGAGTGGGGATGGCGGCAGAGCGATGACGCGGTCACGGATCTCCAGGTGATGTTGCCTGAAGCTCTGATACCATGTCAGAAGAATGGAGACACGAGAACAGCGGCAGCAGAAGTAAGAAGAAGCATCGGGACATGCAAGTGTACGTCAGCAGAGTGACGTAGGCAAGAGCGGTCCGAGGAGTAAGTCGCGGGAGCTGATACAGGCTGAGACGTGAGGTAGTGGAGGTAGACAGGTTGATGTGAGAGAGAGTGCTGGCGAGGGGAGTGATGGTTGGCGCAGTATGAGAGCTGAGCAAAGGAGCGAGAGTGACAGAGCGAAGCGTTGAGAGTTGGCGAAGACAAAAAGTGCGAGGAATGAGCAGAGCGAAGACACGGCGGCGAAGCCGCGGAACCAAAGGGGAACAGGATGGGCAGAACTGTTCTGGTTATCTTGAGAGGGAATGAACATCCTCTGTATATACAGTTCAGAGCAGGACAAACCAGTAGTGAGAACGGCTTCTTAACGCTAGCCGGACGCGTCGCGAATATGTTCGCATATTGTTCCAACGGCCTTGGTTCTTCGCTTGTTTCACTTATGGCCGTTGGGTGCGGAGCAGAACTCGTGGACTTGCACCGGATGTCTTGGTGCATTTTTCCGAAGTTCAGTCCGAGGAAGTATTGTTGTCAGATTCAGGTTCTGACAAAAGTGTGACGCTCTAGTGCCAAAGTGTGACGCTCTAGTGCTAATCTGTGACGCTCTACTGCCAAATTGTGAATCTCTAGTACCAATGTGTGATGCTCATGTGCCAAAGTATGACGCTCTACTACCAAAGTGTGACGCTCTAGTACCAAAGTGTCACGCTGTAGTTCCAAAGTGCAACACTCTATTGCAAAAGAGTGACGCTCTAGTGCCAAAGAGTGACGCTCTAGTGCCAAAGTTTGAAACTCTAGTGCCAAAGTGTGATGCTCTAGTGCCACAGTGTGACGCTCTAGTGCGAAAGTGTGAAGCGCTAGCGCCAAAGTGTGACGCTCTAGTGCCAAAGAGTGAGGCTCTAGTGCCAAAGTGTGAAACTCTAGTGCCAAAGTGTGATACTCTAGTGCCAAAGTGTGACGCTCTAGTGCCAAAGAGCGAGGCTCTAGTGCCAAAGTTTGAAACTCTAGTGCCAAAGTGTGATACTCTAGTGCCAAAGTATGACGCTCTAGTGCCAAAGTGTGATGCAGTTGTGCCAAAGTCTGACGATCTAGTGCCAAAACTTGAAGCTCTAGTGCCAAAGTGTGATGCTCTAGTGCCAAAGTGTTACACTTTAGTGCCAAAGTGTGACCCTCTTGTGCCAAAGTGTGAATCTCAAGTGCCAAAGTGTGACGCTTTAGTGTCAAAGTGTGACGCTCTAGTACCGAAGTGTGACGCTCTAGTACCAAATTGTCACGCTGTAGTTCCAAAGTGCAACACTCTATTGCAAAAGAGTGACGCTCTAGTGCCAAAGAGTGACGCTCTAGTGCCAAAGCTCGAAACTCAAGCGCCAATGTGTGAGGCTCTAGTGCCAAAGTGTGACGCTCTAGTGCCAAAGTGTGACGCTCTAGTGCCAAAGTTTGTAACTCTAGTGCCCAAGTGTGACACTCTAATGCCAAAGTGTGACACTCTAGTGCCAAAGTGTGACTCTCCCGTGCCAAAGTGTGACGCTCTAGTGCCAAAGTGTGAAGCTGTACTGCCAAAGTGTGACGCTCTAGTACCCAAGTGTGAAGCTCTAGTGCTAGAGTGTGTTGCTCTAGTGCCGAAGTGTGAAGCGCTACTGCCAGAATGTGACGCTCTAGTGCCAAAGTGTGACGCTCTAGTGCCAAAGTGTGACGTTATAGTGCCAACGTGTGATGCTCTAGTGCCAAAGTGTGACGCTCTAGTCCCAAAGTGTGACGCTCTTGTGCGAAAGGGTGACGCTCTAGTACCAAAGTGTGACGCTGTAGTGCCAAAGTGTGATGCTCTAGTGCCAAAGTGTGATGCTCTAGTGCCAAAGTGTGAAGCTCTAGTGCCAAATTGTGAAGCCTTGGTGTCAAAGTGTGACGCTCTAGTGGCAAAGTGTGATGCTCTAGTGCCAAAGTTCAAAACTCTAGTGCCAACGTGTGATGCTCTAGTGCCAATGTGTGATGTTCTAGTGCCAAAGTGTGACGCTCTAGTGGCAAAGTGTGATGCTCTAGTGCCAAAGTTCAAAACTCTAGTGCCAACGTGTGATGCTCTAGTGCCAATGTGTGATGTTCTAGTGCCAAAGTGTGACGCTCTAGTTCTCAATTGCGACGCACTTGTGCCAAAGTGTGAAGCTCTAGTGCCAAAGTGTAACACTCTGGTGCCAAAGTGTGAAGATCTAGTGCCAAAGTATGACACTCTAGTGCAAGAGTGTGAATCTCTAGTGCCAATGTGTGATGCTAAAGTACCAAAATATGACTCTCTAGTGCCAACGTGTGACGCTTTAGTTCTAAACTGGGACGCTCTAGTGCTAAAGTGTGACGCTCTAGTGCTAAAGTGTGACGCTCTAGTACCAACGTATGAAGCTCTAGTGCCAAAGTGTGATGCTCTAGTGCCAAAGTGTGATGATCTAGTGCCAAAGTGTGACGTTCTAGTGCCAACGTGTGAAGGTCTAGTGCCAAAGTGTGATGCTATAGTGCCAAAAATGTGACGCTCTAGTGTCAAAGTGTGACGCTCTAGTGCCAAATTGTGACGGTCAAATGCCAACATTTGGAGCTCTAGTGCCAAAGTGTGATCCTCTAGTGCCAAAGTGTGACTCTGTAGTGCCAAAGTGTGACACTCTAGTGCCAAAGTGTAGAGCTCTAGTGCCAAAGTGTGATGCTCTAAAGCCAATGTGTGACGCTCTAGTGCCATAATGTGACGCTGTAGTGCCAAATTCTGACGCTCTATTGCCAGAGTTTGAAGCTCTAGTGCCAAAATGTGACACTCTAGTGCCAAAGTGTGACACTTTAGTCCTAAAGTGTGACGCTCTAGTGCCAAAGTGTGTTTCTCTAGTGCCAAAGTGTGATGCTCTAGTGCCAGAGTGTGACGCTCTAGTACCAGCGTGTGACGCTCTAGTGCCAAAGTGTGACGCTCTAGTGCCAAAGTGTGTTTCTCTAGTGCCAAAGTGTGATGCTCTAGTGCCAGAGTGTGACGCTCTAGTACCAGCGTGTGACGCTCTAGTGCCAAAGTGTGACGCTCTAGTTCCAAAGTGCAACACTCTATTGCCAATGTGAGATGTTCCAGTGCCAAAATGTGACGCTCTAGTGCCCAAGCTCGAAACTCTAGTGCCAAAGTGTGACACTCTAGTGCCAATGTGTGACACTCTAGTGCCAAAGTGTGACGCTCTAGTTCCAAGTAGTGACGCTCTGGTGCCAAAGTGTGAAGCTCTAGTGCCAACGTGTGACACTCTAGTGCCAAAGTGTGACGCTCTAGTATCAAAGTGTGACGCTCTAATGCCAAAGTATGGAACTCTAGTGCCAAAGTGTGACGCTCTAGTTCCAAGTAGTGACGCTCTGGTGCCAAAGTGTGAAGCTCTAGTGCCAACGTGTGACACTCTAGTGCCAAAGTGTGACGCTCTAGTATCAAAGTGTGACGCTTTAATGCCAAAGTATGGAACTCTAGTGCCAAAGTGTGACGCTCTAGTTCCAAGGTGTGAAGCTCTAGTGCCAAAGTGTGATGCTCTAGTGCCAAAGTGTGATGCTCTAGTGCCAACGTGTGACGCTCTAGTGCCAAAGTATGGAACTCTAGTGCCAAAGTGTGACGCTCTAGTTCCAAGGTGTGAAGCTCTAGTGCCAAAGTGTGATGCTCTAGTGCCAAAGTGTGATGCTCTAGTGCCAACGTGTGACGCTCGAGGACCAAAGTATGAAGCTCTAGTGCCGAAGTGTGACGCTCTAGTGCCAACGTTTGGAGCTCTAGTTCCAGAGTGTGACGCTCTAGTGCCAAAGTGTGACGCTGTAGTGCCAAAGTGTGACGCTCTAGTGCCAAAGTGTGATGCTCTAGTGTCCAAATGTGATGCTATAGTGCCAAAGTGTGACGCTCTAGTGCCAAAGTGTGACGCTGTAGTGCCAAAGTGTGACGCTCTAGTGCCAAAGTGTGATGCTCTAGTGTCCAAATGTGATGCTATAGTGCCAAAGTGTGACGCTCTAGTGCCAAAGTGTGACGCTATAGTGCCAAAGAGTGATGCTCTAGTACCAAAGTGTGACGCTCTAGTGCCAAAGTTCGAAACTATAGTACCCAAGTGTGACGCTTTAGTACGAAAGTGTGACGCTCTATTGCCAAAGTGTGACTCTCCTGTGCCAACGTGTGTCGCTCTTGTGCCAAAGTGTGAAGCTCTAGTACCCAATTGTGACGCTCTAGTGCCAACGATTGAAGGTCTAGTGCCACATTGTGACGCTCTAGTGCCAAAATGTGAAGCGTTAGAGCCAAAGTGAGATGCTCTAGTGCCAAAGTGTGACGCTCTAGTGCTAACGAGTGACATTCTAGTGCCAAAATGTGACGCTCTAGTGCCATTTTGTGACGCTCTACTTCCAAGGAGTGACGCTCTAGTGCCAAAGTGTGATGCTCTAGTGCCAAAGTGTGACGCTCTAGTGCTAACGAGTGACATTCTAGTGCCAAAATGTGACGCTCTAGTGCCATTTTGTGACGCTCTACTTCCAAGGAGTGACGCTCTAGTGCCAAAGTGTGAAGCTCTAGTGCCAATTTGTGACGCTCTACTGCCAATGTGTAACGCTCTAGTGTCAACGTGTGATGCTCTAGTGCCAAAGTGTGGAACTCTAGTGCAAAAGTGTGATGCTCTAGTGCCAAGGTGTGAAGCTCCAGTGCCAAAGCGTGATGTTCTAGTGCCAAAGTGTGATGGTCTAATGCCAAAGTGTGACGCTCGAGTGCCAAAGTGTGAAGCTCTAGTGCCAACGTGTGATGCTCTAGTTCGAACGTTTGGAGCTCTAGTTCCAATGTGTAACGCTCTAGTGCCAAAGTGTGACGCTGTAGTGCCAAAGTGTGACGCTATAGTGCCAATGTGTGGAGCTCTAGTGCCAAAGTGTGATGTTCTAGTGCCAAAGTGTGACATTCTAGTGCCAAAGTGTGACGCTCTAGTACCAAAGTGTGACGCTCGAGTGCCAAAGTGTGACGCTCTAGTGCCAAAGTTTGAAATCTAGTGTCCAAGTGTGACGCTCTAGTACAAAAGTGTGAGGCTTTAGTGCCAAAGTTTGATGCTCTAGTGCCAAAATGTGACGCTCTAGTTCCAAAGTGTGACGCTGTAGTGCCAAAGTCTGGCGCTATAGTGCCAAAGTTTGAAGCTCAAGTGCCAAAGTGTGACGCTCTAGTACCAAATTACTACACTCTAGTGCCAAAGTATGACGCTCTTTTGCCAAAGTGTGAATCTCTAATGCCAAATGTGACGCTCTAGTGCCAATGTGTGACGCTCTAGTACCAAAGTGTGACGCTCTAGTGCCAAAGTGTGACGCTCTAGTTCAAAAGTACGACACTCTATTGCAAGAGTGTGACGCTCTAGTGCCAAAGTGTGACGCTCTAGTGCCAAAGTTCGAAACTCTAGTGCCAAAGTCTGAGGCTCTAGTGCCAAAGTGTGACGCTCAAGTGCGAAAGTGTGACTCTCTAGTACCAAAGTGTGAAGGTCTAGTGCCACAGTGTGACGCTCTAGTGCCAAAGTATAAAGCGCCAGTGCCAAAGTGTGACGCTCTAGTGTCAAAGTGTGACGCTCTAGTGCGAAAGTGTGACGCTCTAGTGCCAAAGTGTGAAGGTCTAGTGCCACAGTGTGACGCTCTAGTGCCAAAGTATAAAGCGCCAGTGCCAAAGTGTGACGCTCTAGTGTCAAAGTGTGACGCTCTAGTGCGAAAGTGTGACGCTCTAGTGCCAAAGTGTGACGCTCTAGTGCCAGAGTGTGACGCTCTAGTCCCAACGTGTGACGCTCTTGTGCAGAAGGGTGACGCTCTAGTGCCCAAGTGTGACACTCTAGTGCCAAAGTGTGATGCTGTGGTGCCAAAGCGTGACGCTCTAGTGCCATAGTGTGAAGCTATAGTGCCAAAGTGTGAAGCTCTTGTGTCAAAGTGTGACGCTCTAGTAGCAAAGTGTGACGCTCTAGTGCCAAAGTGTGATGCTGTGGTGCCAAAGCGTGACGCTCTAGTGCCATAGTGTGAAGCTATAGTGCCAAAGTGTGAAGCTCTTGTGTCAAAGTGTGACGCTCTAGTAGCAAAGTGTGACGCTCTAGTGCCAAAGTTTGAAACTCAAGTGCCAACGTGTGATGCTCTAGTGCAAATGTGTGGCGCTGTAGTGCCAAAGTGTGATGCTCTAGTTCCAAATTGTGACGCTCTAGTGCCAAAGTTTGAAACTCAAGTGCCAACGTGTGATGCTCTAGTGCAAATGTGTGGCGCTGTAGTGCCAAAGTGTGATGCTCTAGTTCCAAATTGTGACGCTCTAGTGCCAACGTGTGAAGCTCTAGTGCCAAAGGGTAACGCTCTGGTGCCAATGTGTGAAGCTCTAGTGCCAAAGTATGACGCTCTAGTGCCAAAGTTTGAAGCTCTAGTGCCAAAGTGTGACGCTCAAGTGCCAAAATGTGATGCTCTAGTGCCACAGTGTGACGCTCTAGTGCCAACGTGTGACGCTCTAGTTCCTAACTCGGACGCTCTAGTACCAAAGTGTGACGCTCTAGTACCAACGTATGAAGCTCTAGTGCCAAAGTGCGACGCTCTTGTGCCAAAGTGTGACGATCTAGTGCCAAAGTATGACGTTCTAGTACCAAAGGATGAAGGTCTAGTGCCAAAGTGTGATGCTCTAGTGCCAAACGTGTGACGCTCAGGTGCCAAATTGTGATGCTCTAGTGCCAAATTGTGACGCTCTAATGCCAACGTTTGGAGCTCTAGTGCCAAAGTGTGATGCTCTAGTGCCAAATTGTGACGCTCTAATGCCAACGTTTGGAGCTCTAGTGCCAAAGTGTGATGCTCTAGTGCCAAAGTGTGACGCTGTAGTGCCAAAGTGTGACACTCTAGTGCCAAAGTTTTGAGCTCTAGTGCCAAAGTGTGATGCTCTTGTGCCAAAGTGTGACGCTCTAGTGCCAAAGTGTGACGCTGTAGTGCCAAAGTCTGATGCTCTATTGCCAGAGTTTGAAGCTCTAGTGCCAAAGTGTGACGCTGTAGCGCCAAAGTGTGACACTCTAGTCCTTAAGTGTGACGCTCTTGTGCCAAAGTGTGTTTCTCTAGTGCCAAAGTGTGATGCTCTAGTGCCAAAGTGTGACGCTCTAGTACCAGCGTGTGACGCTCTAGTGCCAAAGTGTGACGCTCTAGTTCCAAAATGCACCACTCTATTGGCAAAGTGAGATGCTCTAGTGCCAAAATGTGAGGCTCTAGTGCCCAAGTTCGAAACTCTAGTGCCAAAGTGTGACACTCTAGTGCCAAAGTGTGACACACCAGTGCCACAGTGTGACGCTCTAGTTCCAAGGAGTGACGCTCTAGTGCCAAAGTGTAAAGCTCCAGTACAAAAGTTGTCAGAAGAATGCAGCGACGAGAGGAGCGACAGCAGAAGCAAGCAGAAGCATCGGAATATGCAAGTGTACGTCAGCAGATTGACGTAGGCAAGATCGGTCCGAGGAGTTAGTCGCACGGGCTTGATAGAGGCTGAGACGCGAGGTAGCGGAGGTAGACAGGTTGATGTGTGAGAGAGATCTGGCAGGAGGAGTGATGGTTGGCGGAGCGTGAGAGCTGAGCGAAGGAGCGAGAGTGACTGAGCGAAGCGTTGAGAGTTGGCGAAGGCAGGAAATGCGGGGAACGGGCAGAGCGAAGACACGGCGGCGAAGCCGAGGAACCAAGGGGGAACAGGATGGGCAGAACTGTTCTGGTTAACTAGGGAGGGAATGAACATCCTCCGTATGTACTACAGAACAGGACAAAGGAAGTACTCAACGGCTTCTTTCCGCTAGCCGGACGCGTGGCGACATAGTCGCTTATTAGGGGCGGCTTGGCTCCGGCAGAACGGTCGTGTCCGACCAGCCGTTGTCAAGGTGGTTCGGTGCAGGACTTGAACCACTATCGAGAACTCGGCTTATCCGAGGGATACATATATATATAGTGAGGGAGACCTTGTCGGAGTCATATTTGTGACAGCCCCCCTGAGTCTGACAAGGTATCGACACTTGAGTGCCTATAGGGCACCATATTCTAGGTGTCTTTGTCTATTGGGGGGATTCACCACTCGACGGAGGGAGAGAGTGATCACGTCGGAGAGGCTTGGGTTCCACGCTGCTGCCACAAGAGTGTGCCACATTGCTGCAACGGGTGATACTTCGTCGATAATCTTGTGGTAGACAGTATGGGTGGTGTCTCGTAAGCATTCTTTTATGTCCCGCAAGGTCGTTGTATATGCCCTTGGGGGACATCCTGGGTTGTCATAAACTCCTTCCAGAAAGAGGGAGAGTTGATATTCGCGGAGGAAAGAGTGCTTTGTCTTGGCTTGTATGCCACCATACCAGTCGTGGATGTTTTCTCCCAACTGATCAAGAACTGGAATGTGTGTCCAGTCAAGGGCTTGTCTTGTCATGATGGTTGATTGTTGGAGGTGTATGACAGTTGCTGGTATTTTATCCACCAGCGGGTTTTGGCAGGATGGCTCTTTGTCCCGAAGTGATGGGTGATCGAGTGGGTGCAGGGCTAAGAGCACATCCGCGAGTTGCAGGAGGGAATCGTAGAATGTTGCAAGGGGAAGGTAGGTGCAGACTCCCGCGAGAGATCTGTTGCTGCAGAAATTGGCAGTTGGCGTGTGCAGATCCTTGTGTCTTTTGCAAATGCTGGTGATTGCTGATGATAAAACTGGAAGCTGATAACAGTGGAGTGGGTACAGGGGCGGACCCTGTGTGTTGATGGACGTTTTCGGCGTGGCCGCGGGTCGTCGCGACTCGAGCGATGCGACCGGGCGGATCCGTGTGCCGAGTGAGTGATAGAGGCGGATGATGGCGGAGGAATGACGGATGATGAAGTGGGCGCAGGGACGGACCGCGTGCGCTGATGAAAGTTTTGGCGTGGGCGCAGGTCGTCGCGGAACAGGCGATGCGACCGGGCGGATCCGTGTGCCGGGCGGATGATGAATGAAGATGATGGCGGAGGAGTGATGAGTGATGAAGTAATTTGCCGCAAGACCGGAGGAGGAGATTGATGTGATGAGTGGGCGCAGGGACGAACAGCGTGCGCTGATGGAAGTTTCGGCGTGGGCGCGGGTCGTCGCGATTCGAGCGATGCGACCGAGCGGATCCTTGTGCCGGGCTGAGATCGATTTGCGAAAGCGGAGGAAGCGGTTTTTTGATGGATGAGTGGGCGCAGGGGCGAAACCACGTGCGCTGCAAAGTTTTCGGCGTGGGCGCAGGTCGTCGCGGAATGGGCGATGCGACCGGGCGGATCCTTGTGCCGGGCTGAGAACGGAAACTGCAAAAGCGATTGATGGATGAGTGGGCGCAGGGGCGAAACCACGTGCGCTGCGAAGTTATGGCGTGGGCGCAGGTCGTCCCGGAAGAAGGCGATGCGGCCGGGCGGATCCTTGTGCCGAGATGATGCGATTTGCGGAAGCGGAGGAAGCGATTGATTGATGAGTGGGCGCAGGGGCGGAACCACGTGCGCGATAAAGTGATGCTGATGATGCTGATGTTGATGATGGATGGCGACGCGAGGATGCTGATGATGAGGAGTAGGCGATGCAGAGGCGGCGTGAATGATGCTAATGTCGGAGAGGTGGAGATGAGGCAGAAACGGGCGACTGAAGTGAGGATGGGGATTGATGATGGAGATGACAGATGACGGAGATAGAGGGCTGATGATGATGGAGGTGACGCGAGGCTGAGAGCGACACGAGCAGAGGCAGCGGAGACAAGGTGCGGTGCAGTGGGTGGAGGCGATGCGGTAGAGAGACAGAGCAACGCAACTGATTCTTCTTCAGCATTCAGGAGAGTGACGGCTTGTTCCCCAGTTGGCTCGGAAGTAGGAGCAGGAAGACTGGTGGTGTCCGATATCCTGTCAGCTGAAAAAGGTTAGGTGCGGTAGAGGAAGTCAGGCAGCGGGCAGTGACACTGAGCTGCCGATGCGAGGAGAGTGACGGCTTGTTCCCCAGTTGGCTCGGATATGGGAGCAGGAAGACTAGTGGTGTCCGATATACTGACAGCGGCAGTTTTGGCTGCAGCTGCTGACGAGGCGAGGAGGGCGATGCGAGAAGGCGACTTGGGATGAAGGACGCAGGTGGACGGCGGATGACAGCGACGAAGGAGCAGATAGGGCTGATGAGGCAGGATGACCAAGAGAAGATGCCAGCGGAGGTAGAAGCGATTCTGTGATGGCAGATGAGAGGCGGCAGGAAGCTTCTTGGTAGTTGACGACAGGCGGCGACTCGAGAGTTGCTTGCGGCTGATATCAGCGGCTCGTCACCAGTAGTTAGCCACGGGCGCGGAAATGGGCGCAGGGCCTCCTTAGGATGACACAACGTTTCTTCAGCATGGAGAACTCGTCAGGCAGGACTCCTGATGTCAGCTGCGGACGAAGCGGCGAGGCGCGAGATGGCGGTAGCAGCGGCAGGAGAATGAGAGTAGAGGCGATGATGCAGAGATGATGGTAGAGCGATGACGCGGTCACGGAACTCCAGGTGATGTTGCCTGAAGCTCTGATACCATGTAAGAAGAATGCAGCGACGAGAGGAGCGGCAGCAGAAGCAAGCAAAAGCATCGGAACATGCAAGTGTACGTGAGCAGAGTGACGTAGGCAACAGCGGTCCGAGGAGTTAGTCGCACGAGCTTGATAGAGGCTGAGACGCGAGGTAGCGGAGGTAGACAGGTTGATGTGAGAGAGAGATCTGGCAGGAGGAGTGATGGTTGGCGGAGCGTGAGAGCTGAGCGAAGGAGCGAGAGTGACTGAGCGAAGCGTTGAGAGTTGGCGAAGGCAAGAAATGCGGGGAACGGGCAGAGCAAAGACACGGCGGCGAAGCCGTGGAACCAAGGGGGAACAGGATGGGCAGAACTGTTCTGGTTAACTAGGGAGGGAATGAACATCCTCCGTATAAACTACAGAACAGGACAAAGGAAGTACTCAACGGCTTCTTTCCGCTAGCCGGACGCGTGGCGACATAGTCGCTTATTAGGGGCGGCTTGGCTCCGGCAGAACGGTCGTATCCGACCAGCGGCTGTCAAGGTGGTTCGGTGCGGGACCTGAACCACTATCGAGAACTCAGCTTATCCGAGGGATATATATATATAGTGAGGGAGACCTTGTCGGAGTGATATTTCCGACAAAAGTATGACGCTCTAGTACCAAAGTGTGACGCTTTAGTGTCAAGTTGTGACTCTCGAATGCCAAAGTGTGTAACTCTAGTGCCAAAGTGTGACACTCTAGTGCCAAGGTGTGGAGCTCTAGTGCCAAAGTGTGATGCTATAGTGCCAAAGTGTGATACTCTAGTGCAAATGTGTGACACTCGAGTGCCAAAGTGTGAAGCTCTAGTGCCAAAGTGTGACGCTCTAGTGCCAACGTTTGGAGCTCTTGTTCCAGAGTGTGACGCTCCCGTGCCAAAAGTGTGGCGCTGTAGTGCCAAAGTGTGACGCAGTAGTGCCAAAGTGTGGAGCTCTACTGCCAAAGTGTGATGCTATAGTGCCGAAGTATGACGCTCTACTGCCAAAGTGTGACGCTCTAGTGCCAAAGAGTGATGCTCTAGTGCCAAAGTGTGGAGCTCTACTGCCAAAGTGTGATGCTATAGTGCCGAAGTATGACGCTCTACTGCCAAAGTGTGACGCTCTAGTGCCAAAGAGTGATGCTCTAGTGCCAAAGTGTGACGCTCTTGTTCCACAGTTTGAAATAATAGTGCCCAAGTTTGAAGCTTTAGTACGAACGTGTGACGCTCTATTGCCAAAGTGTGACTCTCCTGTGCCAAAGTGTGACCCTCTAGTACCAAAATGTGAAGCTCTAGTGCCCAAGTGTGACGCTCTAGTGCCAAAGTGTGACGCTCTAGTGCCAACGTGTGACGCTCGAGTGCCAAAGTGTGAGGCTCTAGTGCCAAACTGTGAGGCTCTAGTGCCAAAGTGTGACGCTCTAGTGCCAAAGTGTGACACTCTAGTGCCAAATTGTGATGCTCTAATGCCAATGTTTGGAGCTCTAGTGCCTAAGTATGACGCTCTAGTGCCAAAGTGTGAAGCTCTAGTACCTAAGTGTGACGCTCTAGTGCCAAACTGTGACGCTCTAGTTCCAAAGTGCGACATTCTATTACCAAAGTGTGATGCTCAAGTGGCACACTGAAGCTCTAGTGCCAAAGTTTGAAACTCTAGAGCCAAAGTGTGGCGCTCTAGTGCCAAAGTGTGACACTCTAGTGCCAAAGTGTGACGCCCTACTTCCAAGGAGTGACGCTCTAGTGCCAATGTGTGAAGCTCTAGTGCCAAATTGTGCCGCTCTAGTGCCAAAGTGTGACGCTCTAGTGTCAAAGTGTGATGCTCTAGTGCCAACGTGTGGAACTCTAGTGCTAAAGTGTGACGCTCTAGTGCCAAGGTGTGAAGCTCCACTGCCAAAGTGTGATGCTCTAGTGCCAAAGATAGATGGTCTAATGCAAAAGTGTGACGCTCGAGTGCCAAAGTGTGAAGCTCTAGTGCCAAAGTGTGCAACTCTAGTTCCAAAGTGTGACACTCTAGTGCCAAGGTGTGAAGCTCCAGTGCCAAAGTGTGATGCTCTAGTGCCAAAGATAGATGCTCTAATGCAAAGGTGTGACGCTCGAGTGCCAAAGTGTGAAGCTCTAGTGCCAAAGTGTGATGCCCTAGAGCCAACGTTTGGAGCTCTAGTTCCAAAGTGAGACGCTCTAGTGCCAAAGTGTGACGTTGTAGTGCCAAAGTATGACGCTACAGTGCCAATGTGTGCAGCTCTAGTGCCAATGTGTGATTCTCTAGTGCGGAAGTGTGACGCTCTAGTGCCAAAGTGTGACGCTCTAGTGCCAAAGTGTGACGCTCTACTGCCAAAGTGTGACGCTCTACTGCCAAAGTTCGAAACACTCTAGTGCCAAAGTATGACGCTCTTGTGCCAAAGTGTGAATCTCTAGTGCCAAAGTGTGACGCTCTAGTGCCAAAGTGTGACGCTCTAGTACAAAAGTGTGACGCTCTAGTGCCAAAGTGTGACGCTCTAGTTCCAAAGTGCGACACTCTATTGCAAGAGTGTGATGCTCTGGTGCCAAAGTGTGACGCTCTAGTGCCAAAGTTCGAAACTCTAGTACCAAAGTCTGAGGCTCTAGTGCCAAAGTGTGACGCTCAAGTGCGAAAGTGTGATGCTCTAGTACCGAAGTGTGAAGGTCTAGTGCCACAGTATGACGCTCTAGTGCCAAAGTGTGAAACGCCAGTGCCAAAATGTGACGCTCTAGTGCCAAAGTGTGACGCTCTAGTGCCAAAGTGTGACGCTCTAGTACCAAAGTGTGACGCTCTAGTCCCAAAGTGTGACGTTCTAGTGCCAAAGTGTGAAGGTCTAGTGCCAAAGTGTGATGCTTTAGTGCCAAACGTGTGACGCTCTAGTGCCAAAGTGTGATGCTCTAGTGCCAAAGTGTGACGCTCTAATGCGAACGTTTGGAGCTCTAGTGCCAAAGTGTGACGCTCTAGTGCCAAAGTGTGACGCTGTAGTGCCAAAGTGTGTCGCTCTAGTGCCAAAGTGTGGAGCTCTAGTGCCAAAGTGTGATGCTCTAGTGCCAAAGTATGACGCTCTACTGCTAAAGTGTGACGATGTAGTGCCAAAGTCTGACGCTTTAGTGCCAAAGTTTGAAGCTGTAGTGCCAAAGTGTGACGCTCTAGTGCCAAAGTGTGACACTCTAGTACCAAAGTGTGACACTCTAGTGCCAAAGTGTGAATCTCTAGTGCCGAAGTGTGAAGCTTTAGTACGATAGTGTGACACTCTCTTGCCAAAGTGTGACTCTCCTGTGCCAAAGTGTGACGCTCTAGTGCCAACGTGTGACGCTCGAGTCCCAAAGTGTGACGCTCTAGTGCCAAAGTGTGAGGCTCTAGTGCCAAAGTGTGACGCTCTAGTGCCAAGGTGTGACACTCTAGTGCCAAATTGTGATGCTCTAATGCCAATGTTTGGAGCTCTAGTGCCAAAGTGTGACGCTCTAGTGCCAATGTTTGACGCTGTAGTGCCAAAGTCTGACGCTCTAGTTTCATAGTTTGAAGCTCTAGTGCGAAAGTGTGTGACGCTCTAGTGCCAAAGTGTGACACTCTAGTGCCAAAGTGTGACGCTCTAGTGCCAAAGTGTGAATCTCTAGTGCCAAAGTGTGATGCTCTAGTGCCAAAGTGTGACGCTCTAGTGCCAAAGTGTGGAACTCTAGTCCCAAAGTGTGACGCTCTAGTGCCAAAGTGTGAGACTCTAGTGCCAAAGTGTGACGCCCTACTTCCAAGGAGTGACGCTCTAGTGCCAATGTGTGAAGCTCTAGTGCCAAACTGTGACACTCTAGTGCCAAAGTGTGACGGTCTAGTGTCAACGTGTGACGCTCTAGTGCCAAAGTGTGACGCTCTGGTTCCAAAGTGCGACACTCTAGTGCCAAAGTGTGACGCTCTAGTGGCACACTGACGCTCTAGTGCCAAAGTTTGAAACTCTAGTGCCAAAGTATGACGCTCTAGTGCCAAAGTGTGGCACTATAGTGCCAAAGTGTGACACTCTAGTGCGAAAGTGTGACGCCCTACTTCCAAGGAGTGACGCTCTAGTGCCAATGTGTGAAGCTCTAGTGCCAAACTGTGACACTCTAGTGCCAAAGTGTGACGGTCTAGTGTCAACGTGTGACGCTCTAGTGCCAAAGTGTGACGCTCTGGTTCCAAAGTGCGACACTCTAGTGCCAAAGTGTGACGCTCTAGTGGCACACTGACGCTCTAGTGCCAAAGTTTGAAACTCTAGTGCCAAAGTATGACGCTCTAGTGCCAAAGTGTGGCACTATAGTGCCAAAGTGTGACACTCTAGTGCGAAAGTGTGACGCCCTACTTCCAAGGAGTGACGCTCTAGTGCCAATGTGTGAAGCTCTAGTGCCAAACTGTGACACTCTAGTGCCAAAGTGTGACGGTCTAGTGTCAACGTGTGACGCTCTAGTGCCAAAGTGTGACGCTCTGGTTCCAAAGTGCGACACTCTAGTGCCAAAGTGTGACGCTCTAGTGGCACACTGACGCTCTAGTGCCAAAGTTTGAAACTCTAGTGCCAAAGTATGACGCTCTAGTGCCAAAGTGTGGCACTATAGTGCCAAAGTGTGACACTCTAGTGCGAAAGTGTGACGCCCTACTTCCAAGGAGTGACGCTCTAGTGCCAATGTGTGAAGCTCTAGTGCCAAACTGTGACACTCTAGTGCCAAAGTGTGACGGTCTAGTGTCAACGTGTGACGCTCTAGTGCCAAAGTGTGACGCTGTAGTGACAAAGTGTGGCGCTCTAGTGCCAAAGTGTGGAGCTCTAGTGCCAGAGTGTGATGCTCTAGCGCCAGAGTGTGACGCTCTAGTGCCAAAGTGTGACGCTCTAGTTCCAAAGTGCGACACTCTATTGCAAGAGTGTGACACTCTAGTGCCAAAGTGTGACGCTCTAGTGCCAAAGTTCGAAACTCTAGTGCCAACATCTGAGGCTCCAGTGCCAAAGTGTGACGCTCAAGTGCGAACGTTTGACGCTCTAGTACCAAAGTGTGAAGGTCTAGTGCCACAATGTGACGCTCTAGTACCAAAGTGTGAAGCGCCAGTGCCAAAGTGTGACGCTCTAGTGCCAGAGTGTGAGGCTCTAGTGCCAAAGTGTGATGCTCATGTGCCAAAGTGTGACGCTCTAGTGCCAAAGTGTGATGCTCTAGTCCCAAAGTGTGACGTTCTAGTGCCAAAGTGTGAAGGTCTAGTGCCACACTGTGACGCTCTACTGCCAAGGTGTGAAGCACTAGAGCCAAAGTGAGATGCTCTAGTGCCAAAGTGTGACGCTCTAGTGCTAAACTGTGACGCTCTAGTGCCAAAGTGTGACACTCCAGTGCCAACGTGTGACGCTCGAGTGCCAAAGTGTGACGCTCTAGTGCCAAAGTGTGAGGATCTAGTGCCAAAGTGTGACGCTCTAGTGCCAAAGTGTGACACTCTAGTGCCAATTTGTGATGCTCTAATGCCAATGTTTGGAGCTCTAGTGCCAAAGCGTGACGCTTTAGTGCCAACGTGTGACGCTGTAGTGCCAAAGTCTGACGCTCTAGTGCCAGAGTTTGAAGCTCTAGTGCCAATGTGTGTGATGCTCTAGTGCCAAAGTGTGACACTCTAGTGCCAAAGTGTGACGCTCTAGTGCCAATGTGTGAAGCTCTAGTGCCAAACTGTGACACTCTAGTGCCAAAGTGTGACGGTCTAGTGTCAACGTGTGACGCTCTAGTGCCAAAGTGTGACACTCTAGTGCCAAAGTGTGACGCTCTACTTCCAAGGAGTGACGCTCTATTGCCAAGGTATGAAGCTCTAGTGCCAAATTATGACGCTCTAGTGCCAAAGTATGACGCTCTAGTGCCAAAGTGTGGAACTATAGTGCCAAAGTGTGACACTCTAGTGCCAAGGTGTGAAGCTCCAGTGCCAAAGTGTGATGCTCTAGTGCCAAAGATAGATGCTCTAATGCAAAAGCGTGACGCTCGAGTACCAAAATGTGAAGCTCTAGTGCAAAAGTGTGACGCTCTAGTGCCAACGTTTGGAGATCTAGTTCCAAAGTGTGACGCTCTAGTGCCAAAGTGTGACGCTGTAGTGCCAAAGTATGACGCTATAGTGCCCAAGTGTGGAGCTCTAGTGCCAAAGTGTGATTTTCTAGTGCCAACGTGTGACAATCTAGTGCCAAAGTGTGACGCTCTAGTGCCAAAGTGTGACGCTCTCGTGCCAAAGTGTGACGCTCTACTGCCAAAGTTCAAAACACTCTAGTGCCAAAGTATGACGCTCTTGTGCCAAAGTGTGACGCTCTAGTGCCAAAGTGTGACGCTCTAGTTCCAAAGTGCGACACTCTATTGCAAGAGTGTGACGCTCTAGTGCCAAAGTGTGACGCTCTAGTGCCAAAGTTCGAAACTCTAGTGCCAAAGTCTGAGGCTCTAGTGCCAAAGTGTGACGCTCAAGTGCGAAAGTGTGACGCTCTAGTACCAAAGTGTGAAGGTCTAGTGCCACAGTGTGACACTCTAGTGCCAAAGTGTGAAGCGCCAGTGCCAACGTGTGACGCTCTAGTGCCAGAGTGTGAGGCTCTAGTGCCAAAGTGTGACGCTCTAGTGCCAAAGTGTGACGCTCTAGTGCCAAGGTGTGACGCTCTAGTCCCAAAGTGTGACGTTCTAGTGCCAAAGTGTGAAGGTCTAGTGCCAAAGTGTGACGCTCTTGTGCCAAACGTGTGACGCTCTTGTGCCAAAGTGTGATGCTCTAGTGCCAAAGTGTGATGCTCTAATGCAGACGTTTGAAGCTCTAGTGCCAAATTGTGACGCTCTAGTGCCAAAGTGTGACGCTGCAGTGCCAAAGTGTGTCGCTCTAGTGCCAAAGTGTGGAGCTCTAGTACCAACGTGTGATGCTCTAGTGCCAAACGTGTGACGCTCTAGTGCCAAAGTGTGACGATTTAGTGCCAAAGTCTGACGCTCTAGTGCCAACGTTTGAAGCTGTAGTTCCAAAGCGTGACGCTCTAGTGCCAAAGTATGACACTCTAGTGCCAATGTGTGACACTCTAGTGCCAAAGTGTGAATCTCTAGTGCCAAAGTGTGATGCTCTAGTACCAAAATGTGACGCTCTAGTACCAAAGTGTGACGCTCTAGTGCCAAAATATGACGCTCTAGTTCCAAAGTGCGACACTCTATTGCCAACGTGTGACACTCTAATGCCAAAGTATGAAGCTCTAGTGCCCACATGTGACGCTCTAGTGCCAAAGTGTGAAGGTCCAGTGCCACAGTGTGACGCTCTAGTGCCAAAGTGTGAAGCGCTAGAGCCTAAGTGAGCCGCTCTAGTGCCAAAGTGTGACGCTCTAGTGCCAAAGTGTGAAGGTCCAGTGCCACAGTGTGACGCTCTAGTGCCAAAGTGTGAAGCGCTAGAGCCTAAGTGAGCCGCTCTAGTGCCAAAGTGTGACGCTCTAGTGCTAAAGTGTAACGCTCTAGTGCCAAAGTGTGACACTCTAGTGCCAACGTGTGACGCTCGAGTGCCAAAGTGTGATGCTCTAGTGCCAAAGTGTGAGGCTATAGTGCCAAAGTGTAACGCTCTAGTGCCAAAGTGTGACACTCTAGTGCCAATTTGTGATGCTCTAATGCCAATGTTTGGAGCTCTAGTGCCAAAGTGTGACGCTCTAGTGCCAAAGTGTGACGTTGTAGTGCCAAAGTCTGACGCTCTAGTGCCAGAGTTTGAAGCTCTAGTGCCAAAGTGTGTGACGCTCTAGTGCCAAATTGTGACACCCTAGTGCCAAAGTGTGACGCTCTAGTACCAAAATGTGACGCTCTAGTGCCAAAGTGTGATGTCTAGTTCCAAAGTACAACACTCTATTGCCAAAGTGTGACGCTATAATGGCACACTGACGCTCTAGTGCCAAAGTTTGAAACTCTAGTGCCAAAGTGTGACGCTCTAGTGCCAAAGTGTGACACTCTAGTGCCAAAGTGTGACGCCCTACTTCGAAGGAGTGACGCTCTAGTGCCAATGTGTGATGCTTTAGTGCCAAATTGTGACGCTCTAGTGCCAAAGTATGACACTCTAGTGCCAAAGTGTGGAACTCTAGTGCCAAAGTGTGACGCTCTAGTGCCAAGGTGTGAAGCTCCAGTGCGAAAGTGTGATGCTCTAGTGCCAAAGATAGATGGTCTAATGCAAAAGTGTGACGCTCGAGTGCCAAAGTGTGAAGCTATAGTGCCAAAGTGTGACGCTCTAGTGCCAACGTTTGGAGCTCTAGTTCCAAAGTGTGACGCTCTAGTGCCAAAGTGTGACGCTGTAGTGCCAAGGTGTAACGCTATAGTGCCAAAGTGTGGAGCTCTAGTGCCAAAGTGTAATGCTCTAGTGCCAAAGTGCGATGCTCTAGTGCCAAAGTTTGAAACTCTAGTGCCAAAGTGTGACGCTCTAGTGCCAAAGTGTGACACTCTAGTGCCA
This sequence comes from Penium margaritaceum, assembly GCA_023375785.1. Lineage (NCBI taxonomy): Eukaryota > Viridiplantae > Streptophyta > Zygnematophyceae > Desmidiales > Peniaceae > Penium > Penium margaritaceum. The sequence continues at coordinate 23,476 of SZWC01003649.1, read as the reverse complement.
AAGTGTGACGCTCTACTTACAAGGAGTGACGCTCTAGTGCCAATTTGTGAAGCTCTAGTGCCAAATTCTGACGCTCTAGTGCCAAAGTGTGACGCTCTAGTGTCAAAGTGTGACGCTCTAGTGCCAAAGTGTGGAACTCTAGTGCCAAAGTGTGACGCTCTAGTGCCAAGGTGTGAAGCTCCAGTGCGAAAGTGTGACGCTCTAGTGCCAAAGTGTGACGCTCTAGTGTCAAAGTGTGACGCTCTAGTGCCAAAGTGTGGAACTCTAGTGCCAAAGTGTGACGCTCTAGTGCCAAGGTGTGAAGCTCCAGTCCCAAAGTGTGATGCTCTAGTGCCAAAGGTAGATGCTCTAATGCATAAGCGTGACGCTCGAGTGCCAAAGTGTGAAGCTCTAGTGCCAAAGTGTGACGCCCTAGTGCCAACGTTTGGAGCTCTAGTTCCAAAGTGTGACGCTCTAGTGCGAACGTGTGACGTTGTAGTGCCAAAGTGTGACGCTATAGTGCCCAAGTGTGGAGCTCTAGTGCCAAAATGTGATTCTCTAGTGCCAAAGTGTGACGCTCTAGTGCCAAAGTGTGACGCTCTAGTTCCAAAGTGCGACACTCTATTGCAAGAGTGTGACACTCTAGTGCCAAAGTGTGACGCTCTAGTGCCAAAGTTTGAAGCTCTAGTGCCAAAGTGTGACGCTCTAGTGCCAGAGTGTGAGGCTCTAGTGCCAAAGTGTGATGCTCATGTGCCAAAGTGTGACGCTCTAGTGCCAAAGTGTGATGCTCTAGTCCCAAAGTGTGACGTTCTAGTGCCAAAGTGTGAAGGTCTAGTGCCAAAGTGTAATGCTCTAGTGCCAAACGTGTGACGCTCTGGTGCCAAAGTATGATGCTCTAATGCCAATGTGTGACGCTCTAATGCAGACGTTTGAAGCTCTAGTGCCAAAGTGTGACGCTCTAGTGCCAAAGTGTGACGCTCTAGTGCCAAAGTGTGTCGCTCTAGTGCCAAAGTGTGGAGCTCTAGTGCCAGAGTGTGATGCTCTAGCGCCAGAGTGTGACGCTCTAGTGCCAAAGTGTGACG
>SZWC01003648.1:167342-185896 GCA_023375785.1 Penium margaritaceum | reverse complement strand
TGAGTGCAGATCCTGTCGCTATTGTCACATCACGCAATGCACGGTGACCACACTCCCCCTCGACAAGTACAGCAACGGAGGCCGAGGAGGTGGAGGATGTATCAACACCGGCGCGAGCACGCCATGCGGAGCGCTGATGCCGACGTCGCAAAGTCACTCAACTGGAACGACTGCATGAAGGCATGTCATCGCGAGATGGCGTCGTGGACGCAGAGTGAAGGATCGACAGGATGGTGGCAGCCTGGGACCCGCTGACAGGTGGAGCTGAAGGTACACCATCTGATGAGGAAGGAGGATAGGATGGAGGAGATGTGATCGAAGAGGCCGTCGACAAACGAGTAGCAGAAGCACGCTCAGTGATGAGGAGGTCACAAAGCCGGAGGCCGTGGATCTCGACGAATATACTCGCCTGAAGTCGAGCTAGGGGATATACCAACGCCGGTAGATCCGTGTGCAGTGGAGGACGCAGGCTCGGACGAGGTTGTAGCCAAGGTGGATGCCAGCCGGGAGGGCGCGTCCAACAGCGACGCCAACCATGACGTCCATCACCATAGTAGTAACAAGCGAACGCGCTTTGCGCCTGCTCAGATGTCCGCGTACTCATCTCGTGCGCTAGACGATGGATAGGTACCGAGGGCACCTACTCTCGGTGGTGAACACGAAGCCACCGGAGAGAACGAGGCTAGTAGGTACAGTCACTCCTGGAGGTCACGGCATCCAGGTCAGCAAACGTGACCAAACGGACGAGCTGCACTACCACAGCACGCCTGGATACTACAATCTGACTAACTACGGCCACTAATGCCGCTGCCACTAATAGAGCGAAGACTGCTCCAAGACTAGAAGGGGTGGCGACTACAGGTGAAGCTGTTGCTCCAAGCGGTAGACGACCAAGCCCTCGGAGATGGTAAGACTCGAATCCGTCCTCGATCCTGTGGGGTGAACTGCGTGCAACAATCCACGGGCCCCAGGAAGACGCCAGTCCAGGACTCGTCTTGAAGCAGAGATCGCCGACGACGACAGTTCGCTATCGGCTGAGAAGGCGAAACTGTAATCTCCCGCGCAGCTGCCGCACTATGTAGTCGTCGGCACGCCACCGCCTGATGCTACTATTGCAGCGATGAAAGTTGCTGCTACTACGGCGGTGGTAGTTGGAAGTTTATCCTTTTTTTCCTTTTGCTGTTTTTTTTCTTCTTCTTGCCCTCGGCCACCCACTCTTTGTTCTCTATCTCCCCCTCATTTTTTTTGTCCCTCCTTTTTTTTCCTGCTCACCCCGGGTTTGACAGTCACCCGGTTCTAGGTTGCCCCCTAGAAAGGGGGCAGGTCAGGAATTTGGGGGGGAATTAAAAAAAAACAATTAGGGGGCGATGTCAGGTCGCCCCACCCCCCCTCTTCGCTCCTCGCTCGCTCGCAAAAAAAAAACCAACGAGCGAGGTGAGCGAGCGAGCGAGTGAGTGAGGAGGCGAGGGGGGTCGAGGGGGGGGGGTCTGCCCCTCCCTCCGTCCGTCGGCCGACGGAGGCGACGGGCCCCTCCGAGGGACCCCTTGGAGGGGCTCGACGGAGCCCTCCAAGGACCCCCTCGAAAAGAGGGGAAGGGGGGCGAAAAGGGGTCGAAGGGCTCCCCCCCTTGGATAGGCCCCCTGATGGGGGACGAGGGGGCCCCTCCGAGGGGGCGGGGGCCCTCACAGGAGGGCTGCTAGGCCCTCCAGCAGCAGCAGCTACAACGGCGGGCGCAGTTGCTGCGGTTGCTGCTGCTGCTGCTGCTTCTGCCGTTGTTGCTGCTGCTACTCTGCGTAGCAGCTGCTGCTGTTGCTGCTCGATGCTGCCGTCGCTACTGCTGCTGCTGCTTCCATTGCTACTACTACTGCTAGACAGCGCAGCAGCTACTGCTGTTGCTTGCTGCTGCTCCAGCTGCCGCTTGCTGGTGCCGCCGCTGCTACTTGCTGCTGCACGCTGCTGCTGCTACCGCCGCCGTTTCAGTGGCTGCTGCTGCTACTGCTATGTGCTGCTGCTAGTGACATCGTTGCTGCACTGGCTGATGCACTACTGCAGCTGCTCTTGCTGCAGCTGCTCTTGCTGCTGCTGCTACGCCGCAATTGCAGTGGCTGCTGCTGCTACCGCCACTATTGTAGTGGCTGCTGCTGCTTTTCCTCTTGTAGCCGCGGTCGCTATAGCTGCTGTGTGCGGCTCACCACCCCTGTGGCGTTCACGTGCAATCGCTTTGTGCTCCCTCACGTTGCTGCCGGCGTGGCGCCACGTGGCACGTTCTCTTTGCGTTCCGCCCACTGGTGCTGCTTCTGTTGCTCACACGCCCCCCATGTGCTCTGATACCAAATTGGAAATAATTTTTAGGGCATGCAGGCCCATGAAAAAACGAACATGAGCTCTATGTGTGAGTGCGATGCAAGACGGCAAGAATTTTGCTAAGTCTGGAACACTGAATACAAAGAACAAGGAGAGTTTACAAATGAGCCCCTAGCGGGCTTACATAGGGGCGCCGGCAGCTAACCGCACCGGGCCCCGTCACCTGTGCTGAACCCAAATGAGTCAACAAGGAGAACACACTACATGCACCACGAGAGTAACAAAGGTGGTCTCCTCGAGGCACCGGAACAGCTCTCTGAGTGCCCGGGTCTCGACCACCAAGAAAATATGAGCAGTGCCAAAAAATCTCGGAATCAATGTCCAGACATCACAGACGGCTTTCCAAACATCAGAGGCCCCACAACAGCCATCGGGTCTCCTCGTCGCACCGGTACAGCCAACCGGGTGCGCGGGTCTCAACCCACCGAGAAAACTCTCCTACCTCCTGACAAGCCCACATGGCTGCCGGAACGCATAAACCACGTCTCACCGGCGCTGTCGTAGGTGCTGGAGAAGTCTCGGTGCAGTCCAGAGGCCCGTTGTGTCATCACAGCCTCCTCTGCCATATACCTCAAATGTGGGTATATCGGTAAACTAGCAGTGTCGGTGATGACGGGTGGAAGCCACACAAACCAACACTGCGTGCTCAAATGCCAGCGTTGCTGCCGAACCTGCATGTGCGCAAATGGAGACGCTCCTCTGACCCTCGACCCTTGTCCCACGTGTGTACTGCATGCGGATTGGTTGCATAACCTGTCCATGTACGTTGCAATGGTCCCTGACATGCGTTGGCCGAAAGTCTGAGTTAGCGTGAGCATGGAGTGGGGCTTAGCACCCCCCCCACTGTCTGTCATTTCGGTTTCTCCAACGCCGATGGACGACTATGTTAGGGTTTTGCGTGTTCGCGGTGGAGCGTCAACATGGCACTTTCCCTCCTGATCAAGCGATGTGAGTCGATTTGCAGGGTACGTCAGGCATTTATTGTGTTCAGAAAATGCCAGTTTGCCCATTCTTGGCGCGATGGCGCCCCAAACCGGGGACAGTGCCCGTAGGGCGGTGGCTCCTGCCTCTGCTCAACCGGTTTGTGTACATTCGACAAAGCCGCCCACTCGCCCACCCCTCTCGTGTTCACAGGCACTGCGTTCTACAACTGCTGCGCTCTCACCACCGCTAGGCCCAATCACACGAGAACGTGATGTCACCTCCGGTCAGGGGGGCTTGCCCGGGGCGGCTTTGTTCCGCGTGCCACGGCTGCTACCTCCCCGTCATGCGTCCTCGCCAGCAACAGGCGCCACAGCTGTGTGTGACCCTTCAGACCCAAGGCGGCGCAACTTTGGACGGCCGAACCCACCGACAGTTGCGGGGTGGCGCTCCACTGCCGTGGGTGTGATCCCACTGGGTGCACTACCCGCAGACCCTCATCCCGCTGCACCACCCGCTGCTCGACCTGCGGCACCACGGGCTGGAAGGGCAGTGGCACCAGTCGCATTACGACCTGCTGCGGCTCGCGCTGCACCACATGCTGCACCACCCGCTGCACCACGCACTGTACCACCCGCTGGACGCCCAGCTGCAGCAGCCGCTACACATGCCGCTGTACGACCCGCTGCCCGACATGCGGCACGACCGGCTGCACCACCTGCTGCCCGACCTGCGGCACGACTCGCTGCTCCACCCGCTGCCCAACCTGCGGCCCGACCCACTGCACCACCACCTCAGCAACGCGCCTATCGCCTTGCCGACCATGGTGTTCCTCCAGCACCTCCTCCGGCCCAGCCTCAGAGTCCGGCACACCACGTTTTCTACCGTGAATCAGGTGCCAAGGGAGAACTCTTCTTCTGGCTGAACAGAGATCAGGATTATGAGTACAGGGAAACACGTTTGGAAGCAGAAGTTGCGGAGATCATGGGGTTGTTCGGGATGGAACCATGCTCCCCGGAGCAGACGGAGGCTCCACTATACACCCAGTCGTGGGCAAGGCACCGTGTACTATGTCCTAGTGCATCCACTGGTAATTTATGTGTCTCGTTTTGTACTACTTTGACTGTCATGCTGTCACGAAAGTCCGGTCTTGCCTTTGTGCGTTCGTCATACTTGTGAGGAGTATGTCTTTGACTGTCATGTCACTCCACTAACTTCAGGGTGGGGAATTTTTGCGAAGTGTCTGTCCTCTCCTTTTTGCAGCAACGTCAGACAGCTCCCCTGATTCTACGACGAAGAAAGGAAAGGCAGATGGTGACGACCTTGTGGAGGGCAAAACGTTCCGCATCATGGCTGCCTACAGGGCGGCCATTGAAGACTACTCGGTAACCAACCGCTTTGGGCTGCAGTGGGTGCGCAACGAGCCTGGACGGATCGACGTACGATGCGTGGAGGCTGTCAGACGTGGTTGCGCGTGGCACGTACCCGCAGTTGTCTCTTTGAAGCTGGGGGCGACGAAGCTGTCCCATGTCACAGAAGGCCACTGCTGCATGCCGACTATTGGCCGTGGGAGCCGTGCCCAAACCACAAGATGGATTGCAAGGCACATATTGCAGCAAATGACGGGGGATCCGACAACACCTCCAGCCACACACAGAGCCATCATCAAGGAAGCCGCAGGTATTCAAGTGGCCATCAGTACGATGTACCGTGCAAGAACTATGGCTGAGGCATACCACATGGGCGCCAAGGCGAAATCATGGACTATGTTGCCGGCGTTGTGCCAGGAGGTATGTCAAATTGTTGTTGTCATGCCTTTTCACTTTCCTCTTTGAAGGCCTAGTAAACTTCTCATGCGTACTTGCAAATGAAACACATTGATCCGGCCACGCATGCTCTTGCAGAGCAAGATGCACATAACAAATTCAAGTGGGCCTTTGTGGCGCCTGGCGCCACCCGCCTTGGTTGGTACTACAGCCGGAGGATCATCACAATAGATGGCACATTCTTGAAAAACGGCCACAAGCAAGTCATGCTGGTCGCGCAATTTTTTTTTCGCGAACGACCACACATGTCCGAGGGCCTGGTGGTGGCTTTGGTGTCCAGTGAGAAGGAGGAGACTTGGATGTGGTTTTGCAAGAATTTGGCAAAAGCTTAACCTAGCGCTTGTACTTCAAGTGCGGTCATTGTATCTGAAAGAGAAGCTGGCCTTGCAAAGGCCCTGGTAAGACATTTTTCCGGCGCTACCCACACCTATTGTGTCTGGCATCTCCGCCGAAACGTGTAGGAGAAGTTCGGGAAGAGGGCAACCTACTGGGCCTGGAAGTGCGTACAGGTGCTGACCCACAACCAGTTTCACCGGGCAACACGTCACCTGCGTGCAGTGAGCGAACGTGCCGCGCACTATCTCATCCCAGGCCGGGACGGACAGGGCAGCATACCTCTTCAGAAATGGACCTTGTACATGCGCCCTGTGCCTCGGGGGCGGCAGATCACCAGCAATGTTTAGAGTCGCTCAACGCTTGTTGGAGGATCCTCCGCAAACTCTACCCCTTCTACTACTTCCTGCAAGTGTACTACTTGGTGCAGGGCATCATGGCGCAGTGCCGCGAGCAAATAGCCAAGTGCAACGAGACTCTTGCCCCGGCTGCGGCAAGACGCCTGCTTCACAGCTCTGCAGTTGCACGTGACTACGAGTTCATCATCGAGGGTCCATCGTCGGTAGTGGTTCGTGGCCCAACAAACATATGGAGGCATGTGGACCTTGCCATGGGGAGCTGTGAGAGTCGTCGGTGGCACGAATTCAGCCAGCCATGCGAGCATGCATGTGCAGTCATGATGGAGGTGGGCGAGGACCCGACTGCGCACGTGAGCCGCGGAAAGACGGTGCAGTATTGGAGCCTCATCTACGGCAACCCTATGCCCTCACTCTCCTCTGCCAGACTGAACCAACCTGCGTCGCCTGGTTGGGGCCAACCAGGTCCGCAGCGTGGCCGTGGTCGTCCCAGGATTGCTGGCATGGAGCGTGCGCCGCTCCGAAAACGGAACTTCATCTGCCCGAAGTGTGGTCGTAAGGGACACACAAAGAAGATGTGTCCAAATCCTGCTGCACCTCAGCCTCACGAAGCTGCAGCTGTTTTGAGAGTAGAACGAGAGGCAGCAGCAGGAGGAGGACCTCCTCAAGGTGAGACAGATCAAGGGGCAGGGCGAGAAGAAGGAGCAGCAACGGTCGACGGTGAGGCGTCGGACTATGACCCTGAGGCAGAACCCAGGGGGTCCTCAACGGACGAAGAGGTTGGTGAGGCAGCCTCAGATGACTTCAACAACAATGTGTCTGACAGTGGCAGTGAGGAATCTCTAAGGTATGCGGCGGAGCCGGAGACCAGACTGCTGACACAGGAAGAGCCCGACGCTGAAGGTGCCAGGGTGATGGAGGAGCATGGTGGACTGGAGGAACATGGAGAGGGTGACGCAGGAGAAGAGGCAGAAGAAGACGACGCGGATGATGAGGCAGATGAACATGCCCGGGGCCACGAAGTAAGAGGCATGGATGCACTTGGGCTTTAAGGTGAGAGTTTCCAATAGTACTGTGTGTGTTTTGTTATACAAATGTTCATTTCATGGACACACCAACATCCATTTATTAACAACATTTTCATATCATTGTGCAGGCGTACATCAAGCATTCCATCACCGCATGGCCAAGTTTGGAAGCAAGTACAAGCCCTGGGCTCACGGTGTGCTCCACATGGGCAGTGGGCAGCCAGAGTCGGTGTAGAACATAGTAGTGTGCTTGTGTTAGGCGTGGCTATGATTCATAGGCCTGTGGGTCCTGTCAACCGTGTTCCCTCATTTGCTTTGAATAATCTACTCCAGTCCATGTTCTTGCAATGGTGAAAATGGAAGTGCACTTATGCGTGAAGCCAAAGTTGTTGCATTCGAGTACCAAGGAAGCCATGTCATTTCATTTAGTTTGACTACCGTGGCCCATGCTTCCTTGCAATGTATAAAAGCAGGGATCAAAGTCATTTGTACTTCTCTCCAGTATTTCCAGTCTTTGACAATGGAGTGCACGCTTTTCCCAACCGCACTACCTATGGTGACTTCATTTCTGTGTGGAGCTGGCACATGTTATTCTATGTCGAGGTTGCACACTGAATAGAGACGTTTACAGGTCAGGCTGTACTACAACACGTGCCCTGAACCCTTTCACATGGGTGCTCTTCCGGAATACACTCCGGAAGAAGTCTTCTATGATGCTATTGAAGACCTTGACAACGGGACGGTCATTAATCCTGTTCGTGCATAGGCGTTTGGCAGTACGGTGCGCTTGTGCCCCATGTGTGACATCATTGGGTGGATCCACACTCTACCCCCACCAGAGCAGCGGTGGATAGTGAGCGGCAAACCTGGTCCTTTCGAGTAATGTGCTCTCTGAATGTAGTGGTCTTGCTAACGTCATCCCAACCTTTGGTTCATTCCGTCATTGGATGGTGGAAGACCAGGATTTTTGCTTCTCATGCTTGCAATGTGAAAGGAAAGCATGCAAATGTGGTCTGAAACATATGGAAAGAATACATGGCGTACCACATTGTCTGAATATGGGAGGTATTTGTCATATAAGTTGAAATGGAGGGTGTAGAAACTACGAACATACCCTGTAATTGACGTACAAAATGTCATGAAAAAATAGCACATGTACCCGGTCCTACACCGCCCGAAGTGGTCGTAGTCCTGGGCACCATAAGGGGTCCGGATGGACCCATGGCTGCCAGTGTGATGGGCACCACATAAGACCGCAATGTGGCAGCTTCACATACATGATGTGGCACATGTTTGAGCTTCAACGTTTAGTCTATTTGACAATGTTCCACTGTGTTTCGTATTCTGCAGCACACATTGCATGAATATGTGAGGTATCTGTCATATGAGTTTAAAAAGAGGGTATGAAAAATACGAGAAAACACTGTACTTGAGGTACAAAATGTCATGAGAAAATAGCACATGTAACCGGTCTTACACCGCCCGAAGAGATCATAGTCTTGCGCAGCATAAGGGATTCGGATGGACCCATGGTTGCCGCTGTGGTGGGCACCACATAGGACGACAATGTGGCAGCTTCACACACATGCTGTGGCACATGTGGCAGCTTCTATGGTTAGTCTATTTGACAATGATCCGCTGTGTTTCGAATTGTGCATGACACATTGCATAAGTATGTGAGGTATCTGTCTTATGCGTTTAAAAAGATGGTCTGAAAAATACGATATTACCCTATACTAGAGGTACAAAAATTCATGACAAAATAACCCATGTACCTGGTCGTACACCGCCCGAAGTGGTCATAGTCTTGCGCACCATAAGGGATCCGGATGGACCCATGGCTGCCAGTGTGGTGGGCACCAGATAGGACAGCAATGTGACAGCTTCACACAGATGATGTGGCACATGCCAAATGGATCACTTGGAGGGGGGTCCAAATTGTTTGAGTCCCACGAGCTCTTCATGTTGTTCCACGCGACCCATGCATCAAACTGGTCCATACGGGGTCGTGGAGGAAGAAGTTCTCCCCATGGACCAAATCGAGGAGCATCCGGTCCTCCATCCCACAACTGGAGCGGCGGCATCGGACGACCTTGCAGCTTCAGCGGATCCGAAGGAGACATATTTCCACGTGAAAAGAGTGCAGGAAAAGTAAAACATGCGCAAGTTGTGACTTATAAAGTTGACAAGGAGCCATGGTTTAGGATTGAAACGCGTCCTGTTCAGTCTTCGTCCTGTCAAAAGTTTCCCGGTTTACAATCTCGCACCCTTTCCACTACAGCACATGAAAATGGGTCGTTGTCGTCGGCGAGGTGGCGGTTGGTGTTCTGCCTTCGTCAGCGAGGCTGATAAGGATCTCCTCAATTGTCACTAGCGGCCCAATGTCCTTCGTTGGCAACATATCCGATGACACGCGTGTAATGCCTCCATGCACACATAGCATTCATTCATGCCAATGGTGCACAAACGAAGAACTATATGCGTCAAACCTAGGTCCGAGAGGATGTGGTTTGTGCACAATAATTTTCCCACAACCTGCGTCTTCCGCACCTCCCCCTGAGGTTTGGCGTCGTACCTGCGCTTGGGCACAAGGGTTCCGCTCCGTTACTATTCACGTTTGAGCGAGTACTGCATGGTCTATGGAGCTATTAATTTCTCTCGAATCCCGGATGAGTAATTTTTTTCACGGCGCGGGCGTATGGTTGCTTTCTCCCTCGGCGTTGATATCTGCGTTATTTCCTGTGGTCCATTGATACCTGCGTTAGTTTTTGCTCAACGACGGGTGAATGAGTTATATAGTTCCAAAAACTGGGTATATAGTGACCGAACCCATTGAACAAATCATCAGGCAGCATACCATGAAACAGAAAACTCCACTTCAAGTGCAACATTACAATGTTGGATGACGAGCTTCATCCAGAATGCTCTGCTTGTGTGACCTGACCCACTATCAGAGCAAACTTGTGAGTATTTGTATCAGATACATGTGGAGTGCTCAGGCTTGCTCGCCATGAGGCGTCCGAACGCACATATGAGGCAAGAGACAGGCACCTTGATGCAGTTTTCCAAAACAGAGATGTACCACAGAAACAACATTGCTAGGAAGCGATTTCATGTGTGCGACAGCCTGCTCAGCACACCCTGCTTGTCACACACGACTGCACAGACGTTTCTCACCATAGGTGCTATTTGTGACTTGTACCACAAGGTACTGCATGCATGTGGATGAACTCACAAGTTTCATGAGAACTGCATATTGTGTCACTAACTATTTATGTTTGCGGTGGTGTTCAATCGGTGGTTTAGCGAGGTCAGGTGCCCATCCGTTGCATGCTGCCAAAATCTATCTGCATCACAATTGAGCGGGGCACCTAAGAATAATCCAGAGGGTTCGATCACGATGTACCCAGTTTTCCGAACTTTTTAGCTGATGTACCAATGTCGTAAAAAAAATAATGCACATGACAATGCTGCACAAAAGATAACGCACATGCCAATGTCGCACAGAAAACAACGCATATGGCAATGGCGTACATAAAATAACGCATATGCCAACGTTACATAGAAAATACCTGAGGAACCCAGAAACACAAAAAGAAATGTCATGTTCCCGCCACATACTATGTACCATTGATGCATGACATGATTTTTGTCATTCACTATGTCTCAGGCGAATGCACCATTGCAGTTTTTTCCATGTCAGGTGCAAAACACATGCAGTGATCCAGCATGAAAAAAGGGGTGGGCTGCTGGTTGATTTTGTTTCGGAGGCTGTGCGGATGGTTGCTTTTTTAACGCAAAGTGGGTAGATGGTTGCTTTTCTTCCGAACCACGGGCGGATCGTTACTTTTCTTCCGAACGACGGGCGGATGAGAGTCACACTTTGCGTTTTATGGGTATATGAGCTATTTCACCCTAATCTAGACCCCCCCCCCTCCCGCCTCCCCGTCCGCCCTACTCGAGGTTGGTAGAGTTCACNGACTGCACAGACGTTTCTCACCATAGGTGCTATTTGTGACTTGTACCACAAGGTACTGCATGCATGTGGATGAACTCACAAGTTTCATGAGAACTGCATATTGTGTCACTAACTATTTATGTTTGCGGTGGTGTTCAATCGGTGGTTTAGCGAGGTCAGGTGCCCATCCGTTGCATGCTGCCAAAATCTATCTGCATCACAATTGAGCGGGGCACCTAAGAATAATCCAGAGGGTTCGATCACGATGTACCCAGTTTTCCGAACTTTTTAGCTGATGTACCAATGTCGTAAAAAAAATAATGCACATGACAATGCTGCACAAAAGATAACGCACATGCCAATGTCGCACAGAAAACAACGCATATGACAATGGCGTACATAAAATAACGCATATGCCAACGTTACATAGAAAATACCTGAGGAACCCAGAAACACTAAAAGAAATGTCATGTTCCCGCCACATACTATGTACCATTGATGCATGACATGATTTTTGTCATTCACTATGTCTCAGGCGAATGCACCATTGCAGTTTTTTCCATGTCAGGTCCAAAACACATGCAGTGATCCAGCATGAAAAAATGGGTGGGCTGCTGGTTGATTTTGTTTCGGAGGCTGTGCGGATGGTTGCTTTTTTAACGCAAAGTGGGTAGATGGTTTCTTTTCTTCCGAACCACGGGCGGATCGTTACTTTTCTTCCGAACGACGGGCGGATGAGAGTCACACTTTGCGTTTTATGGGTATATGAGCTATTTCACCCTAATCTAGACCCCCCCCCCTCCCGCCTCCCCGTCCGCCCTACTCGAGGTTGGTAGAGTTCACCTGTGGCCTCACGTGAGCTTGCTGCTCACAAGGAGGCCAATTCTCCTATGGCCAGACTGAGCACTTGCGCAACCAACTTCTCAGCAGCTTTGTGTTGCACCACAGTCTATGACGCCTTGCCTTGTGGATGGGTTCTCAAGCTCCCTTGCCCTCTTGCCCCCTCGAACTACCTGAACTACTTGCACCCTGAGAATGTTCTTCGAAGCTAACTAGCGATTTTTATGCTGAACACGTTCGCCTTGCACTTTCATGCAAGGCAAACGTGAGCATGGCAAGGAAGAATCCTTACTATGCTCATGTTTGCCTTGCATGGAGAGATGTGCAAAGTCTCAAGCGAGCATCTGCATAGAGATTGAGCAAGGGACAGACACACAACATACTTAGTTTTTGCAGTCGTCACGCAGATGGCACACCACATCAAATAAATTTACCCTCAAACAACCCCAAACCCACAGTCTAGAGCACAACTCTGCACAGACTTGTCAGAATGCGGTCTTGTGTAAACTTCTAAAGACAAAAAATCAAGTCGAATGCAACAATCACAAACATGCTGTGTTCCAGATTTGGTCCACAGTCAAACATGCGAAACATCTACATGGGCCCAATGGCCAGTGTTATAGCAATTGTGGGTGGGGCAACGGTTAGTATTAGGGTTCAAGTACTGANCCTCTGCCACTTGCATAGCATGGGGCTTGTGCCAATGGGCCTACCAGCAGCTCCTTGAAATTCTCTGATGTTGAATACAGTTGCTGGAAGCTCACTTTGGTGGCAAGTCCTCATACACTTTTGGAGGATGTTGATGTTGCATGTTTAATGGCTGTTGGTTGTTTCGGTTAGTTGCCGATTGCTGACCCGGCTGGGGCCATGCTCACGGATTTTTCCGGTGGCAGCCGCTCCCAGAGTATTGTGGGGGTCCGAATCGACCCCAGGGGTGGCGGCGGCCTTGCCTTGTGCTTGGTTCATGAAGTGAGGCTCGCTTCACCACAAAGCTGAACCTAAATAACCACCCAAAACCCTGAGTGCTTGGTGCACTTGTTACAATTAATCTATAAATGAGCATTGCAACAAGTCTATGGCGTATTACTCTCCCATACATTCGTTCCCTCTCCCTCGTGTAGTTATACTAATTTTGGTTTGAGAGCAGTGTAAGGGAAGAACGCATCATCATTCCTTGTCAGTGTAGCTCTGTCTTGCAGTGAGGCTTTGATCCTCGGGCTTTGGTCCACAACCACCCTTAGCCACAGGTATGCCATGGTGTGCCTCCCACGCTCCAGCAACGCTTGAGCACTGCACTTTCTTAGCGTTGCATCTTATACTAGCTCAAGGCCGCACATTGGCCATCTAGCCCCTCCTGTGGAGGAGTTGAGCAAGGCAAATTTAGGTTGAATATAGCACATCTGTTAGCTGGTCCTCTTGAACGTGCATCAACCTTCATTCTTTTGGGCACTTGTCCCTCTGTGGCCGCCCGTCCTTCACGTGCCGTCACATCTCCACGGAGGCTCTTGGTGCCATTTCTACCGTCATCTCTGTTGGTTTGTGTGGCTTCCACCCGTCAGGACTAAAGCTAATGGATTACCCATATACCCCACATTGGTGGTCTAGGGCAAAGGAGAGCTTGACGACACGATGGGCCTTTGGAGTGTCCCTGGACCTCTCTAGCACCTATGACAGTGCCGGCGAGACGCGATTGATGCGTTCCGGCAGCCTGGTTGGCTTGTCGAGAGCTAGGAGAGTTTTCTCGGTGGGTTGAGACCCGCGAACCCGGTGGACCGTACCAGTGCGACGAGGAGACCTAATGACTGAAGTAGTGCTTCCAATGTTCGGAAAGACATTTGCAATGTCTGGACGCTGATTCCGAGTGTTTCCAGCACTGCTCGTATTTTCTCGGTGGTCCAGACCTGGGCATTTAGAGAATTATTCCNAGGAGACCACCTTCGTTGTTCACGTGGTGTGCTCTCCCCACTGACTTGTTTGGGCTAAGCTGGGATGATGGGGCTCGGTGCGGCTAGCTGCCGACACCCCGATAAAAGCCCACTGGGAGCTCATTTGTAAATCCTCCTTATTCTTTCATGTTGTGCGTTCTAGACTTAGCCAAGTTCTTCCCATTTTGCAGTGCTCTCACACACAGAGCTCATGTTCATGTTTGCATGGGTCTGCATGCTCTAATCAAAATCTAACTTGGTATCATAGCACAGGGGGGTGAGTGAGCAGTAGAAGCAACAGAAGCACCAGCAATGGGAGGAACATGGAGGGAACGCGCCACGTGGCACTACACTGGCAGCAACGTGAGGGAGCGCAAAGTGACTTCACGTGAACACCACGTGGGCGGTGAACAACGCACAGGAGCATTAGTAGCAGCATCAGAAGCAGCAGCAGCAGCAGCAGCAACATCAATTGTGTTGCGCAGCATGAGTGGTTGTGGCAGAGTAGCCACTCACAGCAACAACAGTAGCAGGGGCAGCAACGGTAACAGTAGAAGCAGCGGCAGGCGACAGCATTTGTAGTAGCTGTGCCTACGGCTGCATGAGCAGCAACAGCAGCTACTTTGCNACGTAGTAGTAGCACTAGCGACGGCGACAGCAGCACTGGCATACAGTAGTAGCAGCAGCAACAGCAGTAGCAATAGTGACAACTGCTATGCCGTGCACCAGCAGCAACAACAGCGGTGGCGGCAGCAGCGCTAGCACATAGTAGCAGCAGCAGCAGCGACAATAGCAAGCAAGGGCAGAAGCGACAATGCACAACAGTAGCACCTTTGGCGGTAGCAGGATGCAACAGCATGAGCTGTTACGTGGAGTAACAGCAACAAAAGCAGCAGCAGAAGCACCTGCAACAGCAACAACCACAACAGGTGCACCCGCTACCAGAGATGCGGCTGCCAAAGGGGGCCTTGCAACCCCTCCTCTTAGGCCCCCCCCTGGAGGGACCCCCTCAAGCCCCCACAGAGGGGCCTCGCAACCCTCCTCTGAGCCCCCTCCCCCCTCAGAGGGTCCCCCTCGGAGGGGACCTGTCGGCCTAGTCGAGCCCTCTTTGAGGGGCCCCTCCGAGGGGCCCGTCAGCCCCCTCGGCCCCTTCAGCCCTATCGGCCCTGTCGACCGACCGACGGAGGGGTCAATGGCAAGAGAGGGGCACCCCCCCCCCCAACCGTCAGTTCCCTCTCTCGTTTGCACGTTGTGCAAGCAAGCGAGCCTGACTGGGAGGGAGGGCCAGACAAACCGGACACCGCCACCACACCCTTCCTTTCTTTCATTTTCTCAGTTGCTACCAAGTCGTATGGGCAATCAATAACAGGGGGGGGGGAGAACAAAAAACACGTTGAGGGGCAAAAAAATGGAAAGAAAGAAGGGGGTGCGGGCAAGATGGGGAAAAAAAACCGAGGATAACAAAATCATATAGCTACTCCCTCTGCAACAGTAGCAGCTTTCGTAGGAGCAGTAGCAGTGGCGAGTAGAGTTTCAATGACTACATAGTGAGGGGCACTTGCAGCGGTATTCCTAGTCTCACCTTCCCAGCCGACAGCAGACTGTCATCGGCGGCGACTTCCGTTTCCACACGCGTCGTGGACCGGCGTCCCACTAGGGCCTGTGGACTAGACCCTACACCTCACTTTGTCAGGGTGACGGCGCATTTGAGTCTGTAAATCTCCAAGGGCTGGCTTGTCTACCGCTTGGAGGAGCAGCTACACTTCCAGCTGCCACACCTTCTCTCTTGGAGCAGTTTTTGTTCCATTAGTTGCAGTAGTACCAGTAGCCGCATGTGGGTAGACTCCCTTCTCTAGATGTACTGTGGTCGTGCCACTCGCCCTATTTGCTCACACTTGCTGACCCAGTTGCCATGATCTACAGGAGTGACAGTGTCCAGCAGTGTCCTCTCCCACGGCTTTGTGTTTACCATCGGGAGCAGATGTCCTCGGCACCTCTCGATCGTCAGGCGCGCGAGATGAGTGCGCATTCAAGGGAGCAGACATACTGCGCATTTCCCTGCTACTGCTATGGTGATGGACGTCATGGTTGGCATCAATGTTGGAGACGCCCTCGCTGTTGGCATCCACATTGGTTTCGACCTCGTCCGAGCATGCTTCCTCCACAACATGCGAATCTCTTAGTGTTGGTAGATCCCCTAGCTGGACCTTTGGCGACCATATTTGCCAAGATCCACATCCTGAGACCAATGGTGCTATAGCTTTGTGATCTCGTTGTTACCGAGCATGGTTCTGCTACTAGTTTGTCGACGGCCTCCTTCACCTCATCCCCTCCATCTTCTCCTTTCGCGTCCAATGGTTTCCCTTCGGCTCCACCTGTTGGCCCTTCCCAGGCTCCCACCATCCTTTCAATCCTCCACTCTTCTACTACCACGATGCCTCCTCGCGATGCCATGTCTTCATGTAGTCGCTCCAGTCGTGGGTGCACACGGTGTCGGCGTCAACGCTCCACACATTGTGCTCAAGCCAGTCTTGACACATCCTCCACCTTGTCGGCTTCTGTTGCTGTACCTGTCCAGGGGGATTGTGATGACCGAGTAATACCTGTTGTGGCCGCAAC
This sequence comes from Penium margaritaceum, assembly GCA_023375785.1. Lineage (NCBI taxonomy): Eukaryota > Viridiplantae > Streptophyta > Zygnematophyceae > Desmidiales > Peniaceae > Penium > Penium margaritaceum. Next base: position 169,726 of record SZWC01003648.1, on the reverse strand, counting down.
AAAAGGATCCACGACCCCGCCATACCGTGGTGCCCCAACGTCAGCTCAGACAGATGCAAATGATGGGGTGGCAGTACATAACGTGGAGTATGATCCCGACGTGACGTTTCTGGTGGAGAATTGCGTGTAATCAAGCACGACTTCCACATCTTGTGTAATGAGGTGTCCCTATTTTCTGGCATACTCGGAGCTCGTCCGAGTCTTTGGGGCATGCTGGCGATTTCCAATTTTCGAAAATCGTGCGAGCGGTCGAGCTCACCTCCGCTCAACCGCCGATGCAAGGAGGAGGAGGTGCAAGCGAACTCGCACCAACGTGTGGATCACGCCGGCGCAAGGGGGTGTTTCGCTCGCGGCTTCGAGCACGCGTTCCAAACACGCAACCCCGTTGGCGTCCTCGGCGAGTGGCGCACCGGTAAGGCCACCCGCCGAGGGGTTGTCCCCGACTGGAGCCCCGGCAACGGACGCGGTTAACGGCGGCAGTAAAACAGGTGACTGCGACCGTGCTACNGCTCGTCCGAGTCTTTGGGGCATGCTGGCGATTTCCAATTTTCGAAAATCGTGCGAGCGGTCGAGCTCACCTCCGCTCAACCGCCGATGCAAGGAGGAGGAGGTGCAAGCGAACTCGCACCAACGTGTGGATCACGCCGGCGCAAGGGGGTGTTTCGCTCGCGGCTTCGAGCACGCGTTCCAAACACGCAACCCCGTTGGCGTCCTCGGCGAGTGGCGCACCGGTAAGGCCACCCGCCGAGGGGTTGTCCCCGACTGGAGCCCGGGCAACGGACGCGGTTAACGGCGGCAGTAAAACAGGTGACTGCGACCGTGCTACGGTCACAGTTCTCCGGTGGCGTGTACAACAGGGCGACCACACCCACCGCCGAGAGCCGTACGAGACCAACGCGGCGGCTTGCCAAGAGAGAAGAATGACCGTCGATCTTGACGATCGACGGCCGCAGACTTCTCGCACAAGGCACTAGGTGCAAGGAGGGCATCGAGTTCAGGTGCAAGTAGGGCACCTAGTACAGGTGCAAGTATCTTGTTTTAGCAAGCTAGGAAAGCAGTAGGCTGAGGCCTGGGCCAGCCAGCCGAACAGTATTAATACCTTGTACTCTGTTCATTGTCAATAACCTGTAATTCCAGCTCTGGCTTCCAGACTTCTCCAAGTCTGTTTTTCCGCTGTGACTATGCTCTTCACATACCAAGACTAATTCTTCAGAGAGCACACTCTCACATCTGGGTTGAATCGAGATCTTCCACAGCAGTAGGTTGCATGAAGACGAGTGCAGGCCACGTGTCCCTGGGATGTGCCACTCGCGACTCTGACCGGTGGCGGCCTATCGGTGGCACTGGAGTCCCGTGCGTATGGGGATGCCTCTTTCAAATGTTTAAGAGAGTTTGTGCAGCAGGCTTACACCAGCCCGGCGGAGGCTGCAGTGTAGGAGATTTGCATGTCATTGAGGTCCACATCCACACTGGGGTTAGAGCTAGACGTTTAGCAGCAACAGGTTGCATGAGGAGTGCAAGTCTCTTGTCCTTGGACGGTGCCACTCGCGACTCCGACCCAATGTTGACCTTGGCCCCTCGAACATCGGTACATCAACGTCCACCTCGACACATCGATGTAGCCAGGATTGGCCACATCGATGTGGATTGGGGGTGCGTTGGCCAATTCTCAGCCAACATGGATTGGAATCACTGGTTTCAAACCGATTCAAATGGTGAAAAAACTTCACATTGAAACTGTCAGGCATGTAAATTTGTTTACCTCCTTATTACATTCAAATTGGTGCCCCATTTGTCTGATTACATTGTCCTGGGTACAAAGATTTGGCGATCACCTGCATACGGTGGCAACATTTTGCGTTGATAGGTCTTGGTTGCCCCTAAAAGCCTACACCACATCGATGCTACATTGATGTGGCTCGCGGTACCGATGTGGTTGTAGGGGCCCTACAACGAACATCAAAGTCAACACGGCTCCGACCAGTGGTGGCCCGGCGGTGGCACAGGAGTTCCGTACGGATTGGGATGCTCATTGTGGAGTTTTGGGGGCGTTCGTGCATGAGACTCACACCAGCCCAGCAGCAGTCTCAGTGCATGAGCAGAGTGGACCACTTGGTATTCTAGAGGTTGAGGCATTCTTTAGAGCAACATTACTAAAAGATGTCACTGGCATATGTGCAATAGCAGACACAGCATGCTCAACCTTGTCATTGGCGCTACCTGAGGACCAGCTGCAGCGTCAGGAGTCACCCATGTCCCTAAAGTCTGCGGGGTTCACTACACACGACGAAGTAACAACACAGATGATGCATTTAGATGATGATCCATGCTCCATCATTAAGCAGGTGACAGTAACCAGTCTTCCCGGCGAGACAATGTGTGAG
>SZWC01003648.1:146749-161724 GCA_023375785.1 Penium margaritaceum | reverse complement strand
GTTGTTCTATTTTTTCATGTTAACATCTCGTTTTTAAGAAAGCGCCCTTGAATGTGCGGTTGGGATGCATTTGTGTATTTTGAACACTGGGTTTACTGTCGTCAACGATGTCCATGAACTTCTTTTGCGGCAGGATTGGGGTTCATCTGCGAGTGTCATCGGAGGGCGACAATGTCAAAAGAGAGCGAACATCGATGGCGAAGTGAATCCAACAGTCGCAAACGAAGCCAGCATTTGTGGATCAATTGTGAAGCGTTCGTTTACGGCTCTTCAGCGTCTGTTGGGAGTGAGTTGACAATTCAGATGTTGTGGTATCTGTTCATGAAATGAAAGGCATGGGCATGCCACAACCTAGTCCGCAACAACATGATGGGGACTTAGCCGTCGATCCGATGCACACACTTCTAGCGCACTAGAGGGTTGTGATGTGGAAAATCACATGTGATCTGTACGCTGGGCATGCTGTCGGTGCCCCAACTATTGTTGGGATTTCCACCAAGGAATTTGCTAAAACAAAGGAAAAGAATGAAACACGAGTGCATGCACGTGTGAAATTCACCAAACCATAACACCAGCCAAACAATCAACCCTCGCTATGAAAATCGCTTCCCAGCATCCAATTATAGCGTTTACCGGCTGCACTCATAGGGTGCGGCTGGTTGTCGGTGGAATGCCTTGTTGAGCCTCCTCAACGATTGATTTCAGCAAAGGCCGGTAGTTTCTGTCTGTGGGGTTTCAGCCTGAGTGAGTCGTCTAGATAGTGTGTCTCGGCACTCTATGGGCGCGGCTGGTAAACACTGGAAATCCAGGGCTCGTAGTACATAAGAAAGCAAAGAGCGATCAGTTATGTATCTCCATGTTCAATCGCTTCCCAACCTCCCTCCCCCTCCCCCCCCCCCCTCAATCTGGCGTTGGTGTCATCTGACCTTCTGCCAGTTCCCAGGAACCTGGGCCAATGGACCCGGCTGATGTTGAAGGGGAGGGGCTACCCAAAGAGATTCTGTAGCAGTTGCTGGCTCTCGAAATTTTCATCTACATGTATGTCACGGTACTCTACCTCACACGCCAAAACCTCATATGTCCTTTACAAGGCAACGGATGCGTGGAAGGGTTTTTTTTCTCGTAAAGCGAGACAAAAGGGACAACGCAAGACAACGCGAGACAACACGTCTACGACGTCTTAGGCCTTGGTCCTCGGTGTTTTAACAAATTGGTTCAAGTGCTGGAGGCAACTCGACTCCAACGTACATGTCACGTGGCCATCGAGGAGTCAGTGGCAATGTTCCTTTGTCAAATGTTGGGTGGAAAGGGCCATTGATGACTCACAGAGACCTTTCAATATTCCAAGGAGACAGTCGGCAGGCACTTTTGCAGAGTCATGCGTAGGTTCCTCAAGATCGCACCCACTATCTCCTGGTGATCATATTCCAAATAAAATTGCAACGAGCTCGAGGTTCATGCCCTGGTTTAAGAACTGTGTGGGCATGGCCAATGGCACCCACATCCTCGCGTGGGTCCCTACTAGAATAGGAAGGGTTAAAATTTTCAGAATTTCTTCACCGTAGTGAACTTTGATGAGATAATTGTGTGGATGCATGCTAGGTGGGAAGGAAGTGTACACGACACGCTTGTGTACAAACACGCGTGTGCTGAAGGCTTCTAGATCCTCGATGGGAAATTCTTCCTTGTTGATGTCGGCTACCCGTTGTCACTTGATCTGCTCACGCCACTGTCACGACCAGTTTCCTGTGTCAGGGCCTGCCATACGGTCAATCTAATTTCTTATGTCAAGGCTTTCCATATGGTCACGACTATTTGCTAGCTTTAGTGTAGCCTGTGTAAGACTGCAACCTGCACTTAGACCGGATCAGACATGCACTAGAGCAACACCAATGCCCTCCTCAAGGACTTGGCGTACTCTATTTATGAGCTATTTGCCCTTTGTTGCAACTGGGTGGGAGGGGGATAGGGGTCCACTTGCAGCTGCGGCCGCCGAGCTTCCCTGGCTATTGCTAGCCTGTTGCGAGTTGGATGCAAGGACATTGCAGGAGCAGAGGCAATCACACGGGGGATGGAAAATGGGTTCCTCCCTCCTCTGCCTGTAGCCTCAGCTGACGCCATGAAGGTGCTAGGGTTAGGGTTCGGGTGGCGACGGAAAGGTCGCGTCTGTCGTTGGAGCATCTGGTGGCATTGGGGGGCGATTGCTAGGGCCGATTTACGTCGACAAAGGGAGTCATGCTCATCCCAACAATGACCAAACACTTGTTCGGAGTTGGGTGGATGAGTGGTTGTTTATGGGTGCATGCGCAACGCGTTGCACTTCTGCGGTCATCGAATAGGCAGAAGGATGTCCATCGGACCTGCTCACGAGATTGTGGGCCGCTACGTGGCTGCAACTGTCTGTGTTTGTGCATGTCCATTGGTAGGAAATGGCCAGTTGAGTGAAATTCATTTAAATGGGAAAAAAACTAGGAAGACACGTGCGAACATGAATGTTCCAAAAACGTGAGCCAGTATCTGGCCGCATTACAAAAAATCACCCCCATCAACAATTTTTAGCGTTTACCAGCCCCATCCCACATTGATCCGTCGGGATGACGTTCTTTGTTCTCTTCTCCAACAATACTAGCAGGCCCCACTTAGAACACAAATGGATGTTTACAATCGGTTCAACAAACCCCGTGTCCACCAATCATGTGCGAACATCAATTGATCGAGCTTTTGACGTGCATCTGCGACAGGAAAGAGATACTCCAAACCTGACCGGTTGTGCCAGTCTTCTGACCGGCGATGAAGTTTCTAGACTCTGAAAGTCATCCAAAAAATGCGCAAAGAACTTTCCAATAGCATTCAATGATCGATTCCAGCGAAAACCAGCCGTACGCAAAGCGTGCGGCCACACAGCCGAGTCGCAATGGCCGCGTGGTGCCATCCAAACCACCCCTCAAGTAGGAGTAGGGTTGGCAAGCACATGAACGTTGCTTTTTTTTTTTTCTTTCGTAGAAGTTTCAGTCACGAGTGATGGGGACCAATGTGCTACTGTCGTCAATGACAATGGCCCAGCTTCTCCCACCAAGGAGGAGGGTGGATCCACAGAGGGCCTGTGTCCCTGGACTTTACAGTCAGCTGGAAAAGGATGAGGAGACTTCTTTTTGTGAGAGACTCTGCAGATCGGAGAGCTCAAATCCATTTTTTGTATCCCTAGAAAATATTCCCCTGTATATTTGTGCACTGAAAAACCTCACTTGAAACTGTACTCCATTTACGAGCTGAAATTGGAATTTTGCACAACGGACGATGATTCCCAAAATTTTTAGTGTTGCAGCCAGTTTTAATCTCAAAACCAGCAAGGAAGAGCAGTTTCGTCAAACCCACCTCCCAAAATTCAGGGTTTGTGGGTATTATTAAGGTTCAGGTACCTCCCGGGCCCCCCGGTAGCGAGGCCTAGGAAAATCCCTTTCAACAAAGGCAGAATTTAGTCTCTAGACATGTTCTGCACATGAAAAGCGATATTAGGATGAAGTCGAAGAAGACCGGATATCCGGTGAACGTAGGGTGAGTCAACGATAGATGGTATATTTTCTTGACTCAGTTCTAGCATCGCGTTTAAGTGTCCAACATTCCCTCGCATTTGTCGACAGCCCATGACGTGACCAAAGTCGTACTTCTCAAGTCAGTCAATGATTCTCTGTTGTAGAGGGGTGGCGTTCAACAAGAATCCTAGCATTTGGAAAATTCACACGCATTATCTTTATGAAATTAATTGTTCTCATTATACTTATGCGTAAAAAACGTTAGAATCTTGCTCTTAGCATGCTGTCGATGCATACATTGACCGGTGGTAGTTTTTGCAAATTCGAGAATCCAGCTCTCTAGAGTCGTTCTATCTCAATACCCACCAATACTCTCACAATGTTTGGGGTACGGGTGGATCTTCAATCATGTTGTTTTTTTAATTTCTCGTAACATGCCATGGGATCACCATACATGCGAATGCGTCAAAAACTCTTCTTCTCCACGAACGACGTTTGAGATCGTCTCTGTTCTCCTTTACAAATGATACACTTGTGTATTTGAAATGGTGTCTACCAACTACAATCACCAATACAATGACCAGATGCACTTTTCACTTTTGGGGGGGGGGAGGGGGCAAGGGGGTTGGTACCCCCCTCACCCCGGAAGTCAAAACTGTATTGTAGGAGTGTATTCGGCAGTATCTCTGGAGTATTACCATTTCAATACACAAGTGATTTAACACCCTTGTGTATCTTTTTGTGCATTCACGTAATACACTCGCTGATACACCCCCCCAATACACTCGCGATGGTTTGGGTGGACGAGGGTTGAACCTCAATCGCTGTACTTTGTTTCAACCTCACAATGTGCAACGAGAGCACAGTACTTGCAAGGCTGTTCAAGATTAAGGTTTTGATTATATTGTCAGATCTCTACGATGGAAGTTTTAGATCACTTTGGAAATCCTTTACAAATAATACACTAGTGTATTTGAAGTGTTGTTCACCAGCTACACTCACCAATACACTGACCAGATACACTTTTCACTCCGGGGGGTAGGGAGAGTCCCCTCCCCCCCAAAAGTCAAGAGTGTATTGCAGGAGTGAATAAGGTGGTGTTTCTGGACTGCTGCCATTTTAATGCACAAGTGATTTAATACACATGTGTATCCTTTTTGTGCGTTCACGCAATGCACTCCCCGATACACCCCCCCAATACACTCACGATGGTTGGGAGAGGGGGGGGGGGGGGGGGGGGCCCCCCCCCCCCCCCTCCCCAAACCTTGCTAGTGGATTGGAGAGATGTATGTGGGATTGTATTGCAAATACAGATGTAAAATTACACAAGTGTATTGATAAACTTGAGCATTTTACTGGCCACCCACCACCTACACCACCGAATACGCTCCCACCATACACGTTTGCCTTCGGGGGGGGGGGGGGGCCCCCCCCCCCCCCCTCCCCAAACCTTGCTAGTGGATTGGAGAGATGTATGTGGGATTGTATTGCAAATACAGATGTAAAATTACACAAGTGTATTGATAAACTTGAGCATTTTACTGGCCACCCACCACCTACACCACCGAATACGCTCCCACCATACACGTTTGCCTTCGGGGGGGGGGGGGGGGGGGGAGGGAGATGGAGACTGAGATTACATGAACATAAGTGAACGTTTTCCGCTTCGTCACGATACACTGCCCGATACATACCCCAGATACACTCGGACTGTTGGGGGGCGGGGGGAAAGACACCATCGAGCGAATCAGTAGCACGTCCCATCTCGACCTTGTGGTAAAGTCTCATGATTTCCTGTTCGTATGCACAAGGAAATAACTACTACGTAAATGATTAGGAGACACAGACTATCTTTGAAAAATCTAATCAATGGTCATCACAAGTAACGAGATGGGACCATTGTAGGTTTTTTACGATTACGAAGCATTTTTCATTTTATTTCCACAAAGTACATAACAAACTTATGAGGGAACTAAAATTTACTCTGTTCACTGAAAAACTTATGATGTAACAAGTGTATACACACGAGTAAATTTCTAAGACCTTAAGGTATTACTGGTGTATTATACATAGATTTCATTGTGTGTTGAACGGGGGTGATTAACCATAACTCGGCAGTCCAATTGTTGTATGTTGTATTATCATGAGGGAGAGGACCATGGAGAACACGTTTCCACACCGGGGTCATGTAGTAAATGGCAGTAAAGGTGAAGAGAGGAGGAAGACCAGACTAAAGAAAGAGAGAGGGAATACCATCAACAAGGGTACGGTTTAAGCGTGCAGATACTCCATCATTTTGGGGTGAGTAGAGAGATGAGAACTCCATGCGCACCTTACAAGAGGTTAAAAGGGGAGACATGGGGCCAAGAAAATCACCACCATGGTCGGATTCAAACACACATAGTTGATGATGGCGTACAAGTGTAGTATGAGGAAGCCACTTGTCAGAGTACATTGGTGACATCAATCTTGTGATGTTAATGAGAGACACCACAAAAACGAGATGAATTATCAATCAAACAAAAAGCATGACAACCAAGGCCATGAAGGAAGTCATAAAGGAGTGGACCCATGACATCAGCATTGTAAATGTGGTTCCAATATGGCCAGAGCATGCCCTAAAGTTCACAGTGCGTTTGGGTAGTAGTCTCAGACGAAGCGTGTGCTTTCTTGTTGCCTCACGTTATGTTAGTATAGTTCTGACAAAATCCAGCAACACCTGATTTTTGAAGAGCTGGGGATCAATTTTGATTGCATTTTTGGAAAAAGAATATGTCAAAAACGCTATAGTGCTATTCAGAAGAGTTCCAACGCACCAAACCACGTGTAATTTGCACCACCGTAGCACCCGTTACGCGATTCGGAATGCGTCATTGAGTCTTTGTCCCTGACAGAGCACTAGTATGAGTGACAGGCACCCGAAGCGCCCTCGAACCCAACGAAGTACCAGACCGCCATTCCAAAGTGCACATAGCTCCAATGAACCATGGGAAATTTCTACTAGAATCATCCAAGGGGCACCTCGACCATGGTGTGCGTGGTGGGAGTCAAACTGGTCACCGCCGGATCAATTCTCCAACTGGTGCCGTGCAAACCCGGACGGCCAGCACCACCTCCCAACTTTGACCGACTAACCCCCTCAATTCTTGGTCGAGTCCTGCGATTCAAATTGAATCTGGTCCAACATGCCCTCTAGGTTCTGAAACACCCATCCATGCATGAAAACTTGCACTGTAGAAGGATACAGAGACATCTTCCTAAAAAATGGAGACTCCTGGACAAGGCACCGGGCAATATGTAACAATCTGCATGTAGAAGTTTGAGAGGGTGAGAAGTGACATGATCAGAGGTGGAGAAGGGTGAGCGATGTATTTTTCCCTGAGCACAATCAAGATAATCACATGTACAAGGGGGGTGCAAAGGAGGCAGGATGAAGACCATGCATGAAACGGAGGCAGAGAAGGCTATCAATGGTGGCTGTGTGAATGTGACAAAGATGATAATGCATAATGCATGTGTGCTCCGTAGAGAAGGACAGTGCGACATGTAAAAGGACAGAAGTTGCTGAAGGCAAGGAGAGATACTGCAACACAACATAGATGATTGTGATGAAGACCATGAAGTACAAGACGACCGGAGAACTTTAGCAAGACCGGATGGCCTTACCAAGCTCACAAAGCACCTTGAGCCCAATACTCATAAGCTGTCTCATTACTACAAATGTGAAGCTGGTTGGACTAGACTTTCAGTGTACTCTACGTAGCATGAACGATGAGAGTGATGCAACAGAAAATGTTTGTACATGTGCCTACATGATCTATAGTAGTACAGCGTGTTTAGTCAGCATTGTATGGGCATGATCCTGATAAGGTTGTCGGGGTCAGCAGTCATGAATGTGTGGATAGTGCTTGCATACTCAGCGAGAAAGGGGGAAAAGGGTGTGGTCGCAGAAGCATCACATGGAAAGTAGTACTGTCAGAGTAATTCACCATGTGCACAAGCGCTAAGCATACCTCCCAGGAAGAGAAGGTGAGTTAAGCAGTGAAATTTTGTGACTTTGAGATCATGGTGGCATAGTCTTAAAGTCACATTGGCGAGGAATCGGAACACAGGCATGAGGAAGAGCGGCAGTAGCCGTAAAAGGTTTTGCACCAACACCAGTGGTTGTAGCACTAGAGGAGGACAAGATAGCAGCAGCCCTTGAGCCAACGGCCCCAGCAATAACGATAGATCCTGTACTACCAGCAGCGATGGCAGTAGCAATGGGACTATTAGTAGGATGGCGTGCGGCAATAAAACGCTGAATTACGAGGTAAGCCACTACTTCAACAAGCTCAATTTTTTACCTGCCATCGTTCAGTTGATGGCTCCCAGCAAGCTCGAGTGGTAGGCGAGTTTGGCAGACTTGCTTTTGGAGCTTTGCGATGGCTGCTTCATGGTCAAGAATTATAGATATGAATGCAATTAGGGTGGATGCAAAGATAATCTTTTGGCAGTGTTTCCCTTGCCCCAGTGGATATGGGAATGAAAAGAGGAGCAAATGAAGACAAAGCTAGAACATGTAGTGGAACCTATTAAGAGACCACAGTACTGTGCAAGACCCATTCAAGTGATAAGGGGAGGCAAGAGAATGTGTAGCACATGGATGACAAGGCGGTAGCACAAAGAGTGATGACAGGATGTTGTCAATGACACCGGACAAGATTTCATCTACTATGTAGACTTGGCGATCAGTCTCCTCATGTTGGTGTTCGCACTCTTTGATGGCCTTGTCTGGGGCATACTCTTCACGCACCTATATATGGTTTTAAAGCCAATACTCAAAAATCTCATCATGCTCCTACTCATTCTCCCACTGTGCCACATAAGATTCCTTGATGGTGGCATCCTTCTCATTGGATGGAGAGAAGAAGGGCAGTGATTTGGGTAGTAATGCGGGGTGATGACAACGATGGCAACAGTGCCACACAAAAGGGACTGCTGTAGCGATGAAGACGTCGGAGTTTCAATTGCAGCCAAGGCTGCCGACAAGGGCAACTCCGGAGCTATCCATGATGCGGCAGCCGCACCACTAGCCTAAGGGGTCTGGCCGTGGGTGTGGGTGTGACTGTAACAAGCATAACAATCAGCAAAGCATTTGTGGCTACCAGTGTTACTATAGCTCAGGTCAAAGCTGCAGGTGTAGGCACAGTTGTGAGAGATGGTGTGGCAGATGCGGCTGCGTCCACAGAGGTGGATAAGATAGCTACAACCGTTGGTTTCTGTGGCTCCACCCTTCATGAGCAACGCTGATGGGTTACCCATGTACCCCACGTTGGTGGTATAGGGTAGAAGAGAGAATGACGACACGATGGGCCTCTGAAGTGTCTCGAGACTTCTCCAACACCTATGATAGCACCGGCAAGACGCGGTCGATGCATTCCAACAGCCTGGTGTGCTTGTCGGGAGCTAAGAGTGTTTTCTCGGTGGTTTGTCAACTGCGCACCTGGTGGACGGTACCAGTGCGCCGACGAGACTCGATGTCTGTATTAGTGCTTCCAATGTTCGGAAAGTCGTTTGTGATGTCTGGATGCTGATTTTGAGTGTATATAGCACTGCTCGTGTTTTCTCGCTTGTCGAGACGCGGACACTTAGAGAGCTATTCCACTGCCTCTAGGACACCACCTTTGTTTTTCATGTGGTCTGTGTTGTGTGCTGTCCCTGCTGAATCGTTTGGGCTCATTAGGGATGACGGTGCCCGGTGTGGCTAGCTGACGACGTCCTTTAAATAACCCGCTAGGGGTTCATTTGTAATCTCTCCTTGTTCTTTCATGTAATGTGTTCTAGACATAGCCAAATTCTTACTGTCTTAAAATGCACTCACACACAGAACTCATGTTAATTTATTCCATGAGCATGCATGCCATAATTAAATTCCATCTTGGTATTAGATCATAGGGGGGCGTGGGAGCAGGAGGCGCAACAGTAATGGACGGAACGTAGGGAGAATGTGTCATGTAGTGTTACGTCCGCAACAGCATGAGGGAGCACGGAGTGACTACACGTGAACGCCAGAGGGGCAATGACCATCGCATAGTAGCAGTAGCGACTACTATAGTAGTAGTTATAGTAGTAGCAGACGCAGCAGTAGTAGCAACTACGGAAGCTGCTGTTTTGCGTAGCAGGAGTAGTGGCCGTTCATAGCAATAGCAGCACCAGCGGTAGTAGTAACAATAGCGGCGGGCAGCAGTATTCACAACAGCTGTGCCTCCAACTGCAACAACAAAACGAGAAGCTGTTGTGCCACGCAGCAGCTGCAATAGTAACGGCAGAAGGAGAGCGATGCATAGCAGTAATACTAGTGAAGGTACCAGCAAGTAGTAGTAGTAGCGACAACTGTTGTGCCTCGTAACACTAGAAGTAGCGGCAGCAACAGCAATATCTGCGCACAATAGTAGTAGTAGTGCCGGTAGCAACAAGCAACAACAAAGGCAACGACGCACAGTAGTAGTACCAACGGAGGCAGTAGCAAGGAGCAGCATATCTACTACGTAAAGTTGCAACAACAGTGGAAGCAACAGTAGTAGTAGCAACCACAACAGCTGCGCCCTCCGCCACAGCTACTACTATTGAAGGGGGCCTCGCAACCTTCCTCTAAGCCCCCTCCCCCCACCTTTGAAGGGCCACCCTCCAGTCCCTAGAGAGGGGCCTTTCAGCCTCCTCTGAGCCTACCTCCCTCCTCAAAGGGGTCCCCTCAGAGGGGGCTTGTTAGTCCTGTGGAGCCCCCTTCGAGGGGCCCCTCCAAGGGGCCCATCAGCCCCCTTGACCCCTTCGGTCCCGTCAGCCCCGTCGGCTGTCCGACGGAGAGGCCAAGGGCAAGAGAGGGGCGGACCCCCGCTCCTCTCCCCTCTGTGGCCTCCCTTGCTCGCTTTGTGCAAGCGAGCGAGCAAGCGAGATTGAATGGGAGGGAGAACCAGCCGGACTAGCCGGACACCCCTCCCCTCCACAACGCCCTCCTTTTTCTTTTCTTTTCTCACTTGTCCCCAAATCCAAGAGGCAATCAAGAATAGGGGTGACGAGAAGAAAAAGAGACAAAAGAAAGTTGAGGGGCCAAAGAAAAAAACAAAAACAAGAAAGAAAAAGGGGGCGTACAAGGCAGAAAAACAAGAGGACAACAATATTGTACAACTACTACCGCTACAATAGTAGTAGCTCTTGTACCAACGGTAGCAGTGGCGGGTAGAGTGGCGATGAATGCACACTTGGGAGCAGTTGTAGCAGCCTTGCCATCTCGCCCTCCCAGCAGACGGCGGACTACGTCTTCAACCACAACTTCAATTTCATGACACTTTGTGGACCGGCATCTCTTTCGGGCCTGTCCACTTCACCCCGCATCTCACTCTGTCAGATTGGTAGCGTCTTTGAGTCTGTCCATCTCTAAGAGCTGGGTCGTGTGCCGCTTGGAGCAGCAGTCGTAGCTACAACCGCCACACATTCTGTTCTTGGAGCAGTTTTTGCTCCATTAGTCGTAGTTACACCAGTATTTGTAACTGGTCGGACGACCTTCTACGGACGTGTTGTGGTAGTGCCGCTTGCCCCGTCTGCTCCCAATTCGTGACCCTGCCATCGTGACCTACAAGAGTTACAGTGTCTATAGGCGTCCTCCTCTCCCGCGACTTGGTGTTAACTACCGGGAGTAGGTGCCCTTGGTACCTATCCATCGTCAGGCGACGAGATGAGTGTGCAGTCATGGGGCTGCCGTCCTACGTGTTTGCTTGCTACTACTTTGGTGATGGACGTCATGGTTGACTTCAATGCTGGATGTACCCTCGTGGTCGGCATCCACCTTGGCTTTGGCGCGATTGAGCGTGCGTCTTCCACAGCATGCGGATCTGCCAGCGTTGGTGGATCCCCTAGTTGGACCTCTTGCGACCATCTTTGCCAAGATCCACAGCCCGAGGTGGATGGTGCAACATCTTTGTGACCTCGTTGTTACCAAGCATGCTACTGCCACTTGTTTTTTTATGACCTCCTTAATATAATCTCCTTCATCTTCTCCTCCTTTCTCCTCCGATGGTCTCTCTCAAGCTCCACCTCGCGGCCCTCCCTAGGCTACCACCATCTTTTCAATCCTCCACTCTTCTGCTACCACGACGCCTGAGCAAGATGACATGTCTTCATGTAGTCGCTCCAGTTGTGTGTGTACACGGCATCGGCATCAGCACTTTGCACGTTGTGGTTGAGCTAGTCTTGATAGATCCTCCGGCTCCTCAACTTTTGTTGTTGTCCCTCTGAAGGGGGAGTATGGTCACTCCACACGCCTACTATGACCGCTGTAATAGGAGCCGCACCCCCACCGTACCATGGTGTCCTAGCGTCAGCTCAGGCAGATGCACATGATATACATGTAGTCTGATTTTGATATCGCGTTCATGGTGGAGACTTGCCTATCATTGAGCTCAATTTCCACGTCCAGACGTGATCCTGATCTTTTGTAGAAGCATGTTGCAACAAGAGGATTGTAGGCCCGGCGTCACTAGGTGGTGCCACTCACGACTTCCACCTGTGGCTGCATGGCAGTGGCACATGAGTCTCATACGGATTTGGGTATCTTTTCCAAGATTCTTGGGGGAGTTTGTGTAGCAGGCTCACACCAGCCTGGTGGAGGTTGCAGTGCAGAAGAATAGCATGTCATCAAGGTTGACATCCAGAGTGGGGTAAGAGCCAAACGATGTGCAGCAACAGGTTGCATTATCAGGAGCGCAGGCCCTACGTCCCTGGGTTGTGCCACTCGTGGATCCGACTAGTGGCAGCCCGGCTGTGGCATATGATTCCCGTACGGACCAAGATTCCCGTTACGGACTTTCAAAGGCTTTGGTGCACGAGGCTCACACCAGTCCGGCAGTGGTTGTAGTGCACAAGTAGTGTGGTCGGGCTGGTGTTTTAGAGGTTTAGGCATTCTTGAGAGCAGCATTACTGAGAGATGTCACCAAGGTATGTGATCTAATAGACACAACGAGCTCAACCTTGTCATCGGCCCTACCTAAGGACCAACTTCAGCATTACGAGTGGCCCATGTTCCCTAAGTTTGAGGGATTCACTACTTCGCCATGTAAGTACACATTGGCGTAGGAACAACACACATAACGCATTCAGATGATGATCCTTACTCCATCGTTGAGCGAGTGACAGTGACTAATCTTCCTAACAAGATGATGCGTGAGCGCCAGCTACGCTTGCTCATTGCCTTGACTAGCATTGGATCAGTCGCTGAGCCAGAGTCTTGCATAGCCATGTGAACTACGCCAGCAACTAAGCATGTTGTAGGAGATCCGACCACGCGGATGGAGTCACCTCATCAACAAGAGCTGAGTTCTACCCTCGCGTGTTCATCTGTTTGTGACCCTCTTGATCACATCGACGATGAGAGTGCTAGAACGAGCACAGATAACATTTCAACATGCTCCAAGAACTCTGAAGACTTCTCATTCTCCTTCACTCTTGGCAGGCAACTGTTCCTCCCCTCGTGTCTCACAAAATGAGTTTTGGTCAGGATGTCACACCTTCAGATGCGTTAGGGTTAGGGGCGGCTCGCTCTACGTGGAAATCCAAACCGCGAGCCTCTATACCTAATTTTTTATGATGAACTTGGGGGGAAATCGATCGTGAGCATTTACGATGTCACAAATGCCTCGCAACTCAGACGGCCAATCAGCGAGCTTGACGACCATGTCCACGTTAGCTCGCCACTTTCCCTCTCGCCTGTTTCCTCTTCTCGCATACCTAATTAGTTCATTTCGGAACCCACACTATTGCCTTTTTCCAATATTTTTTTTTGTTTCTTGTATGTACCGCCAATGACGTGCCAAGTAGGGTTATGACAGTTTTTTTGATTTGGTACGCTACAAATGTATCATGCATGTATTGGGATTGTATGTTGATGTGGAGCTTGTTGCACTGACCTCCTCCACGAAATGTTTTCACTACAAATTGCCAGGGTTGGTAAAAAAATGTAATATTACAACTCTAGTTTAAAAGAAAACTAGAGTTGTATTATTACATTTTTTTACTTCTCTGCGGCCTCGACATTGGCCGACATGCAACCCGAGAGAGCGCCAGGGAGAGTCGAATGGCGACCCTTCGAGAGGCCCTCCGGTTATCAAGGGATTCGAGGTTGACTTTGGTTGTGCAATACCGGCTCACTCTTGTTTTGCGATCTTGTTATGGGTATCCGGATCCCGCGGTGCTGCCCACATTGTTTCCGCAAGGATTTTTTTTCCTGGACAACACCCACAACAATATTGTTCGGTTACATGGTAACCCTTTTACAATCAATTTCTGTTAAAGAAAAAAAAAATTGTGATTGGTCAGAGATGTGGAAAAAGGGGTTTTTTTAGAATGTAACATTGTTTCCGCTCTCTGTGTCGCTCCTCGGACTTCGAGCATTGCGAGGCATCGGATAGGAAAGGCTGTTTTTCCAAGTTCAAACACAAGTTTTTTTTGTGTAAGAAGGAATTGGACAGAACGGAATCGGACAAGCAAAGCGAGTCAGCTAGATAATGGTAAGTACGCGTGGTGCAACAAACTGGACGAGAAACTTGGCCAAGCTTTCCGTCTAGTCAAGTCAGTTGTTTGGCTAGACTAGCCAAAAAGCTGATCCCGGAAACGAAACGTTAGGAGAAAACAATTTGCGGTATATTTACGCAAAATAAGTACAGAAAACTCATTAAATAATATAGATTTACTGAATTTAGATTTTATTATATAAAATTTTCAACTACAAGTCCCACATTTCTGTTTTTGCCCAGAAAGCATTAATCATTACCCAACATTACAAGATAAAATGTTAATGAATGCACATTGTTAACATAGTACTCTTGTCTTGTTTTTATGATAGCAGTATGTTGCACGCAAAGCGTGCACAGCTTTACATAGTAACGTCGTAAATTCATCATTCATTTGGCCCTCATCATGGAACTGAAGAGAAAAATCTCAAAAAGTGAAAAAAAATTGAGACGGTACAAGAACCACATTAATTCCTCGTGAAATGGAAAATAATACAAAGATCTTCTATGTACTTCAAAGAAGTCTACTATGTACGTTCCGTGGTAGATTCTATAGATATTACAGGTCTAAAAACATGAGTAATTTTTCTGGGGAAAATGTGCATTCATTCATATGTTTTCATGCAATGTTCGGTAATGATGAATACTTTCTAGGCAAAAAGGAAAATGTGGGATTTTTAGATGAGAAGTTCACATAGTAAAATCTGTATTCAGTAAATCTGTATTATTGTATGACTTTTCTGTATTCATGTTGTGTTAATCTACCGTGAATTGTTTTTCTCCTAACATTTTGTTTCCGGGATCAGTTGTTTGGCTAGTCCAGCCAAATAGCTGACTTGAGTGGACGGAAAGCTTGGCCAAGCTTCCCGTCCAGATTTTTGCACAAAGTGTACTGTCC
>SZWC01003648.1:131328-146483 GCA_023375785.1 Penium margaritaceum | reverse complement strand
GACATGGAGGGCAATTGTGGATGACTTTCGCGCCACGGGTGACGTCCGGGACACCCGTCTCATGGTAGAGGAGAAGTTGTTGATTTGGATTCAATGCGTCATCTTCGGTTCATCCGTCCGTGAGTTGATGGAACGTTTTCAAAGGGGTCATGCTACTGTCTTACGTGTACTTCGTGAAGTCGTGAGGGCGTTTTGTCGCAAATCATCATCACTAATCCGCATGCCATCTAGTGACACCCCTCCACCCGCAATGTGGCAAGGCCGACATGACTACTTGCCGTGGTTTGAACATTGTCATGGAGCAATAGATGGCACGAATGTCCCGGTGACGGTTAGGAATGAGCGTCGGCTAGCATACTTTGATAGACACCGTGAAACATCACAAAACGTCTTGGCGGCATGCAATGCCCAATTGGTGTTCAATTTTGTTGCCGTGGGATGGGAGGGTTCGGCTCATGATTCTCGGATGTTCCGTGATGCACTCCTTTGTGGTTTACATGTTTATGATGGCAAGTATCTACTTGCGGATTCGTGGTTCCCCGAAGGCATGGGCTTGATGACTCCTTACCGTGGGCAACATTACCATCTCAACGAGTTTGGGCTGCATCAACAACGGCCACAAGATGCGGAAGAGCTCTTCAACCGATGGCACGCATCCGCAAGGAGCATGATTGAACTTGCTTTCGGTCTTCTCAAGGGCCGCTTCCGCATCCTTGCCGCAATGCCGGCATACAACGTGCGGTTTCAATCCAAGCTCATCATGAGTTGCTTTGTGATGCACAACTTGGTCTACACCATGCATCCGTTGCTTTCCATGGCCCAAGTAAGAGCGGAGACAACCGACCTCATGGATCCAAACACGGGTGTTTCATTCGTGCTTCCGCGCAATGGTGATTCACGCATGCGTACAACCCAAGACGGCATAGCAAATGCAATGTGGACGGATTACCAATCTTGGGCCGAGGATGCAATGGAAGATGCCAATGTTGATGTGGAAATAGATGGTTAGGACAATGACAATGCAAGGTACAATGAACTATTGAAGAGGCTCACGGCAAAGCAAAGTCGGGTTCTCATCCGACATTCCCCCCTCATTGCCCTCAACTTCTTCCTCCCCTTCACGTGCTCTCTTTGCTTGTGGTCCCGTGACAATGACAACATCCGGGTCATTGTCCCCCGCATTGGATCCGTTGCTCCCATTGTCACTACTTGGAATGGGCTTTGGCTCTGACGGCATGTCCGTGCAAAGCACACCGCGCACCACCTCTTCGCGTAAGTCCTTCTTGGTAAACACATACATAGAACAATCTACATTGCTCTCGGCCAATGCAACGAGGAAATCACGCTTGTACGACTTGTGGATGTAGGCATCATCTTGCACTATGCAAACCGCTTGATCAAAGATGGACCTAGGTCCACCCCTTTGTGCCACACGGCAATCGATGTTACTTGCGGTGTGTGCAATCTTCTCAAACTTCTCCAATTGCTTCTCTATGTTCGTGCGGCGGTCCGGAATTGCCGCCGCCTCACAATCCACATCGCTATCCTGCATAGAATCCGAGTCCGAGTCCGTACCCGCCACAAACACATTCTCACCGGTTGCTTTGTCGTCACGGAAGAGTTTGGTGGCGACGTCGTACCACGGAATGCACTTCCCCTCGAGTTGTCCTATGACACGGGGATGGAGGGCACGAAGTTGCCGCCACCGCTCGGGCTCCAACTCCAAGCGCCACGTAATACGGTTTAGTGGCTTGCCGGTGAGCCCCGCAACACCGAAGGCAATCTTCCAAATCCGCATGATGTTGTCCATGCGGTTTCGCACTTGGGTAGCGGTGATGACCTCGGCTACAGCAAGAAGACGTCCAACCTGCGAGGCAATGGCGGTTTGGAGCTTGGTCATCCACCCCTTTTGGCCACGGTACTTGGCCACGTACTCGAGCGCCAACGCCAGAAGGGACATGTCACGCTTGGGCGTCCAAAAATCACCTCCAAGCTTCCCGGCCATTGCGTCACCGCCGGAGCTTGTCGCCTCCACATCTCCCTCCGTCGTCGTGCGTTCCGCCGTAGCCTTGTTCCGCCGCCTCGTAGCAACCGCTAGCGGCTTGGCAGTGACGGCGGAGCGGATGCACCCCCTTGAGCGCCACCTGGTGTTGAAGCATCCGCCACGGATGCCTGTGGTGTCTGCGACCCGACAGCGGGTTCCATCGCTGATGTGTCTTTGGGTTCGTCGGCTGTTGAAGGTGGTGCATCTTCCGGGGTAGTCCCGCTTGGGGAGGATGAGGGAAGGACCGGGGCGGTCCAAAATGTGGTGGCACGGTTTGAGGCATGGGCATCAGTCACAGCCGCAACTTGAGCAACAGTTTGCTCGGCCGTGAAGCTCGCCGAGGCGGCCATGGCCTCGGCCTCAGCGACGGCGCGTGCAAGTACCGCGTTGCTCGCCTCACGTTCGGCAGCCACCGCCACCATGTAGTCGGGCAACGGCACATCGAAGAGGGCGTGACGGAGCTCGGCCGCAACGGGGGGAACGGGGAGGGGAAGGTTGCCCGGGTGGAAGGACTGTGATCCCCACCATGGAGAGCAGTTGAAGCGGCTGCCGGCCACGTCGGACGCAGTGGATGCCGATGGAACAGGTTGGTGACGACCAGTGCCGCGGTTCCCAATGCGCCCTCCTGTCGCTGTGCGCATGGGCATGCGAAACCGACCACGGCCACCGACGCCAGTCGAGGCACCTGCAGAAGCTGTGGAACTCGCGGGTCCGTTGGGGAGCCGGCGTAGTGGAGGAAGGCCATAAGGAGAAGGGTGGCCCGTTGTTGCAGCAACCGAGGTGGAGGCGGATGGTGTTCAAGTGGGTGAGTGAGTGGGTAGTGTGCGTCTGCGTGAGTGGTGAAGTATGGGTGGACGACGAGCACGGCTCGACCCCGGTTTGCAAGGCGCTTCGACGTGGTCCAAAGCGCCCTGGTCACGCTTTGCTTGTCGACCTCGATTCGAACGTTTGAAATTCTGAAATTTCAAACATGGAGGGCACAGCAGATGCCTACCATCTGTCCGTGCGTTGGCCTCCCCGTAAATGCAGAAGTTGCATACCGCAGACCCGTGAATCCTGCCGGATTGCAACAAAATTTTGTAACTACGGCAGCTGCGGAAGAGCAACCCGAAGTAACGCAAAACAGGGAACCAATGACATCACAGGAAGCAACGGCTGCCGCAGAACTTAAACCTGCGGCGCACCTGCGGCAGTGGACGAGCCCTCGCTCAGGTTTGGCGGGCTCGTCCTCTGCTCGCCAAATCCTCGCATTCTCGCTACCAGTCGCAAAAGATCGCAAGGGATCGCATGCGCTCGCACGTGCTCGCAACAGCTCGCCAAGGAATCCTTTGCTCTTGCGCCAAAGCTGCCGTACCGGAGTCCGGCAGCAATGGATCCGGGCCTATGTAACCCAAAAAGCATCGTGACAAGGCATATGCTGACTCTCCCTGGATGCGGATTTTTCTTTCTACTGACTCTCCATGAATGCGGGTTTTTTCTTTGTTGACTCTCCATGAATGCGGATTTATCTTTCCCTTACTTCTTTGCCAAGCATTTTATTTTGTTTTGCGGACATTTTCTGACATCCTTTGAATTAGAAATAATTTTTAGGGCATGCAGGCCCATGCAAGCACGAACATGAGCTCTGTGTGTGAGTGCAATGCAAGACGGCAAGAATTTGGCTAAGTCTGGAACGCTGAATACAAAGAACAAGGAGGAGTTTACAAATGAGCCCCTAGCGGGCTTATATAGGGGCGCCGGCAACTAACCGCACCGGGCCCCGTCACCCCTGCTGAACCGAAATGACTCAACAGGGAGAACACACTGCATACACCACGAGAGCAACAAAGGTGGTCTCCTCGAGGCACCGGAACAGCTCGCCGAGTGCCCGGGTCTCGACCACCGAGAAAATATGAGCAGTGTCAAAACATCTCGGAATCAACGTCCAGACATCACAGACGGCTTTCCGAACGTCGGAAGCCCCACAACAGCCATCGGGTCTCCTCGTCGCACCGGTACAATCAACCGGGTGCGCGTGTCTCAACCCACCGGGAAAACTCTCCTACCTCCTGACAAGGCCACATGGCTGTCGGAACGCATCGACCGCATCTCGCCAGCGCTGTCGTAGGTGCTGGAGAAGTCTCGGTGCAGTCCGGAGGCCCGTCGTGTCGTCACGCCCTCCTCTGCCATATACCCCGAATGTGGGTATATCGGTAAACTAGNGCCCGGGTCTCGACCACCGAGAAAATATGAGCAGTGTCAAAACATCTCGGAATCAACGTCCAGACATCACAGACGGCTTTCCGAACGTCGGAAGCCCCACAACAGCCATCGGGTCTCCTCGTCGCACCGGTACAATCAACCGGGTGCGCGTGTCTCAACCCACCGGGAAAACTCTCCTGCCTCCTGACAAGCCCACATGGCTGTCGGAACGCATCGACCGCATCTCGCCAGCGCTGTCGTAGGTGCTGGAGAAGTCTCGGTGCAGTCCGGAGGCCCGTCGTGTCGTCACGCCCTCCTCTGCCATATACCCCGAATGTGGGTATATCGGTAAACTAGTAGTGTCGGTCGTGACGGGTGGAAGCCACACAAACCAACACTCCCCCTGGCTGACATAGCCGTCCACGCCAGAACGAATGAACGAAGGCATGGAACAACAATGTATGCCAAGCCATAACATGCATGAGTCAACTCACACAGACACACACACACACACACACACTCATCTGCTATCCATCTAGGGTCTCCCTGGACACTGGCACAGCCCACCAAGTGTCTGGGTCTCGACCATGAGAGGAGNAGTGTCGGTCGTGACGGGTGGAAGCCACACAAACCAACACTCCCCCTGGCTGACATAGCCGTCCACGCCAGAACGAATGAACGAAGGCATGGAACAACAATGTATGCCAAGCCATAACATGCATGAGTCAACTCACACAGACACACACACACACACACACACACACACACACACACACACACATCTGCTATCCATCTAGGGTCTCCCTGGACACTGGCACAGCCCACCAAGTGTCTGGGTCTCGACCATGAGAGGAGGGATGCACACGTGCACAAACCAGTGTAATGCCTATCACACACATGTCAAGCAACAAGATGGTCTCCTCGTGACACTCGTGGTACCAGGGCCCGGGTCTCGACCACTACGACCAATCGATCACAATAGAATCATCATCCAAACACAGGATCATGGGAGGATCTCCTCGTAACACGGGTGCAATGCACCACGTGTCCGGGTCTCGACCAACAGCTCACACACACTATAGCCATACACAAGACACACGATCACATGGTCTCCTCGTGACACTGGTACAATGCACCAAGTGTCCGGGTCTCAACCAACAGGGTGCTGCCATGTACATGCAGCTGTGCAGGCACGCAGCATGAGCCACGTGCGGGATGCTGTAGATGCTCACAACAGAGCATGAACCTCCCTATGCATCTCCCATGACGTCGCGTGAGGTCGAGGTCCACACAACACTCCCCCTGGGCAGATGAACCTGGGAGCGATGTCCTCGATGGAGATGCTGATGTATCTCAACATATCCTGGGCGATGAGTCATGCGGTGTGTCCAACATGCAGAGATAGCTCCTCCTGTCACGTGCGAGTCGACTCCCTCCCTCAAAGACGAAGTGGTGTCTCTGGCTACGACTCCTCACGTGAATTTTCATCGCGTAGGGTATGCCAGTCCTCGCATGACTGCCAAGGGTCCCAACTCATAGTCTCTCCTGCCTCCGCACTGCNACACACACACACACACACACACTCATCTGCTATCCATCTAGGGTCTCCCTGGACACTGGCACAGCCCACCAAGTGTCTGGGTCTCGACCATGAGAGGAGGGATGCACACGTGCACAAACCAGTGTAATGCTTATCACACACATGTCAAGCAACAAGATGGTCTCCTCGTGACACTCGCGGTACCAGGGCCCGGGTCTCGACCACTACGACCAATCGATCACAATAGTATCATCATCCAAACACAGGATCATGGGAGGATCTCCTCGTAACACGGGTGCAATGCACCACGTGTCCGGGTCTCGACCAACAGCTCGCATGCACATGCCACACACACTATAGCCATACACAAGACACACGATCACATGGTCTCCTCGTGACACTGGTACAATGCACCAAGTGTCCGGGTCTCAACGAACAGGGTGCTGCCATGTACATGCAGCTGTGCAGGCACGCAGCATGAGCCACGTGCGGGATGCTGTAGATGCTCACAACAGAGCATGAACCTCCCTATGCATCTCCCATGACGTCGCGTGAGGTCGAGGTCCACACAACACTCCCCCTGGGCAGATGAACCTGGGAGCGATGTCCTCGATGGAGATGCTGATGTATCTCAACAGATCCTGGGCGATGAGTCATGCGGTGTGTCCAACATGCAGAGATAGCTCCTCCTGTCACGTGCGAGTCGACTCCCTCCCTCAAAGACGAAGTGGTGTCTCTGGCTACGACTCCTCACGTGAATTTTCATCGCGTAGGGTATGCCAGTCCTCGCATGACTGCCAAGGGTCCCAACTCATAGTCTCTCCTGCCTCCGCACTGCCGCAATGCATCTGTGTACGCCGGAGGAACGGGAATGGGCGAGTAGCACGCGTGCGTGGATGAAGTGGCGGAGCTGGCCTCGAAGGCCAGATAGAGCACCCTGAGGCACAGGGGTGTACCGCTGGAGGAGGAGAGCTGGAACGACAAACCGGATCACCACTCGCGGATGAAGATGAAGATGGGGTAAGTGAGTTAGGTGGATGAAGGTGCGTGACGGCAGCAGAAGAAGGAGGAGCGATGATGAGGTCGATAGGAGCGAGGATGGCGGAAGCCGAAGGCACGCTCACCTCTCCTCTGACAGTGTCTCCAACGGACGTCATACTCGGAGCGCGTACAAGATGCTCCCCAAGCATAGGTATGCCAAATGCTGCTGGCACAGGGGTCGTGCCGATGCTGCCATCCTCTGAGAATCGCTCACGCGCTGCCATCGTCTCCCGCTGCAGCATCACTACACGCTATTGCAGGTCGGCGTAATCTGCCTCGGACATGTCGAGGTGGCCGATGTCGACCTGGTGTAGAATAAACTCTGCCTCACTGGATGCTGCACATGCAGACTGCACAACTCGTGAGTACAACGCCATCTGCATCTCTGATGCTGGAGACAATGGAATTGGTGCTGCTGCATCCTCCTGGAGGTCAACCAAGCTCGCAATGTGCCGAGACGTTGGAACATCGGATGCAGCTGCAGGTGTCACATCCACATCACAGCTCGTGTCTGTCATGCGAGGAGTGAGCGGTCGCATGCCGAGAGAGAAGGAGAAGGAGGAGCCGTCAGATTCCGTAGAGCATGTGGAAACGTCGTCCGTGCAGGTACTGCCACTCTCAGTATCCATGTGATCAGCAAGGTCACTAGCACGTGAACACGAAGGTGCACAACTCAGCTCCTGCTGACGAGGTGACTCCATCTGCATGTAGGGATCTGCACCACTGTCGTCAACTACCGCCATAGTGGAAACATGTGTGCAGGGCTCCGGCTCGACAATGCCCGTCAAGGCGACCAGCAAGCGCAGCTGGCGCTCACGCACTGTTTCGCCGGGAAGACTGGTCGCTGCCACCTGCTCGATGATAGAGTGAGGACCATCATCTGACTCCGGCATGTATGTCGCTGCTCCGTGTGTACGGGAACCCGGAGGCTGTGGGAACCTGAACGACACCTCACGCTGAAGCTGGTCCACAAGTAGCGCAGATGAGGCGGTGGAGCCTGCTGTGTCTATTGCAGCATATGACCCGGCGACATCTCTGAGAACTACTGCTCTCAAGAACGCCTCAACCTCCAACAGACCAGCCGGTTGACTCTGCTCGTGCACTGCGACCACTGTCGGGCAAGTATGAGTCCCGTGCGCCAACGCCCCCGGAAATCCGTGTGGGGTATCCCGATCCTCGCGGGACTCATGTGCCACTGCCAGGTCGCTATAGGTCGGAGTCGCAAGTGGCACCGCCAAGGCACATGAGACCTGCACTCCTCGTGATGCAACCTGCCGTTGCAGAACGTCCGGCTCCTGTCCCAGCGTGGATGTCGACCTCGATGACACGCAGATCTCCTGCACTGGAACCTCCGCCAGACTCGTGTGAGCCTGCTACACAAACTCCGCCAAAACTCCCAAAGATGCATCCCGATCCATACCGGACCCGTGTGCCACCGCCGGGCCGCCACCGGTAGGAGCCGCGAGTGGCACCGCCCAGGGACGCCGGGCATGGACACCTCCTGACACGAGCTGCTGCTGTAGCAGATCTGGATCCAGCGCGGACGTGGAAGTCGAGCTCGATGATACGCAAGTCTGCACCATGACCTCCATGTCGGCATCAGACTCACTCCCCCTCGACCCAACTACGGATCATGTCGCTACTGTCGCATCACGCAATGCACGATAACCACACTCCCCCTCGACAGGTACAGCAATGGAGGCCGAGGAGGTGGAGGATGTATCAACACCGGCGTGAGCACGCCGTGCAGAACGCTGACGACGACGTCGTAGAGTCACTCGACTAGAACGACTGTTGGGAGACAAGTCATCGCGGGGTGGTGGCGCGGTCACAGCAGAGTGGAGGATCGAAAGGATGGTGTCAGCCTAGGACTGGCTGGCAGGTGAAGCTGAAGGGACACCATCGGATAAAGAATGAGGAGATGATGGAGAAGATGTGGTCGAAGAGGCCGTCGACGAACGAGTAGCAGAAGCACGCTCAATGACAACAAGGTCACAAAGTCGCTGCACCGTCTGCCGTAGGCCGCGGATCTCGGCGAATATGCTCGCCAGTGGTCGAGCTAGGGGATCTACCAACACCGGCAGATCCGTATGCTGTGGAGGACGCAGGCTCGGACAAGGCTGTAGCCAAGGTGGATGCCAGCCGGGAGGGCGCGTCTAGCAACGACGCCAACCATGACGTCCATCACCACAGTAGTAGCAGGCGAATGCGTAGGGCGCCTGCTCACACGTCCGCGCACTCATCTCGTGCGCTGGACGATGGATAGGTGCCGAGGGCACCTACTCCCGGTGGTAAACACCAAGCCACGGGAGAGAATGAGGTCCGCAGGTACTATCACTCCTAGAGGTCACGGCGTCCAGGTCAGCAAACGTGACCAGACGGGAAGAGTTACACTACCACAGCACACCCGGAGACGAGAGTCTGACTAGCTGCGGCGACCAATGCTGCTGCCACGAATGGAGCAAAGACTGCTCCAAGACGAGAAGGGGTGGCGGCTGCAGGTGTGGCTGCTGCTCCAAGCGGTAGACGACCCAGCCCTCGGAGACGGTAAGACTTGAATCCGCCGGCGATCCTACGGGGTGAAGTGCGCGCACCAATCCACGGGCCACAGGGAGACGCCGGTCCACGACACGTCTCGAAGCGGAAATCGCCGCCGACAACACAATCCGTTGCCGGTGCAGAGGGTGAAACTGTAAGCGCTGCTGCAACCGTCGATGATGCTGTAGTGGTTGCTGCAAGTGCAGCTGTCGGTGAGATGACGGGCTACTCGATGGTCCCGTACGTTTGGTTGAAATCGTCTTTTCCTCCCCCCCCTTTTTTTTGTTACATTGTCCTTTTGCGCCCTCACCCTCCTTTTCTTTTTTGTCAACTGCTTTTTCTCCCCTTTTTTTTTGTCACTCTCTTTGAGTTATACCCCTTTTCGGAGTGTTATTACTCGCCCCCCCCCTTTTTCTCGATTGCCCGGATGGTGGGCGAATGGATAAAATAAGGTGAGGACAGGGGGGGGGGGAGGGGGAGGTGTCCGGCTTGTCCGGCCCTCCTCTCGTGGACGCTCGCTCGCTCGCTTGCTCGCTCGCTCAGCGAGCGAGTGAGCGAGTGGGTGTGGGGGGAGGAGGGAGCGAGTGGGGGGGGGTCCCGTCCGTCCCTCTGACTCGGCCCCTCCGTCGGTCGGCAGACGGGGCCGACGGGGCCGAGGGGGGGGCCCGCGAGGCCGACGGGCCCCTCCGAAGGGCCCCTCGGAGGGTCTCGGTGGGGCCCTCCGAGGGCCCCCTTGAGAAAGGGAGAAAGGAGGGAGAGGGGGGGGTGCGGACGGGGTCGGCAGGCCCCCTCAGAGCCCCCCCCCCCTCAGAGGAGGGCTACGAGGCCCTCCTCGCAGCTGCAGCAGCAGATGCAGCAGCAGGTGTAGCTGCTGCGGATGCTGCTGCTGCTGCTGCTGCTACTGCTGCTGCTCTGCGTAGCAGCTGCTGCTATTGCTTGCTGCTGCTGATCTGCTGCTGCCTTGTTTTTTTTTTTCCTTCTTTCGCTCTGCACGCCGTTGCACACTGCTGCTGCTGTTGCTGCTGCTGCTGCGGCTGCTGCTGCTGCTGCTAAAGCTGCTGCGGCTGCTACTGCTGCTAAAGCTGCTGCGGCTGCTGCTGCTTCTGCTACTGCTCCGTCGCTGCTTGCTGCTGCACGCTGCTGCTTCTGCTCGCTGCTGCTGCTCGTTGCTGCCACGGCTGCAAGCTAGTGCTGCGTCCCTGCTGCTCGTGCACGCTGTTGCTGCCAACGCGTGCTGCTGTTGTTACTGCTGCTGTTGCTACTGCTGCTGCTGTGCGCGGCTCACCGCCCCTGTGGCGTTCACGTGCAGTCGCTTCGCGCTCCCTCACGCTGCTGCCGGCGTGGCGCCACGTGGCGCGTTCTCTTAGCGTTCCGCCCACTGCTGCTGCTTCTGCTGTTCACACGCCCCCCTGCGCTCTGATACCAAATTGGAAATAATTTTTAGGGCATGCAGGCCCATGCAAGCACGAACATGAGCTCTGTGTGTGAGTGCAATGCAAGACGGCAAGAATTTGGCGAAGTCTGGAACGCTGAATATAAAGAACAAGGAGGAGTTTACAAATGAGCCCTTAGCGGGCTTGTATAGGGGCGCCGGCAGCTAACCGCACCGGGCCCCGTCACCCCTGCTGAACCGAAATGACTCAACAGGGAGAACACACTGCATACACCACGAGAGCAACAAAGGTGGTCTCCTCGAGGCACCGGAACAGCTCGCCGAGTGCCCAGGTCTCGACCACCGAGAAAATATGAGCAGTGTCAAAACATCTCGGAATCAACGTCTAGACATCACAGACGGCTTTCCGAACGTCGGAAGCCCCACAACAACCACCGGGTCTCCTCGTCGCACCGGTACAGTCAACCGGGTGCGCGGGTCTCAACCCACCGAGAAAACTCTCCTGCCTCCTGACAAGCCCACATGGCTGTCGGAACGCATCGACCGCATCTCGCCAGCGCTGTCGTAGGTGCTGGAGAAGTCTCGGTGCAGTCCGGAGGCCCGTCGTGTCGTCACGCCCTCCTCTGCCATATACCCCGAATGTGGGTACATCGGTAAACTAGCAGTGTCGGTCGTGACGGGTGGAAGCCACACAAACCAACACTTTGCAGCGTTCCGAAATCGAAATCTAGCGTCGTGTATCGAGGTGGTTCGGATGGTCGACCGAACCCAAGTCGACGGCTTGGTTCCCGCGCTTCCGGTTTGGGTTTTGTGGTTCCACGATTCTTGTCGTAGAGGGCTTGCCGACCCTCTTTGTCGTCACGATTGTCGATACTTCCTGGAGTCGCCCGGAAGTACTCCACGATAAAGTATCGTGGCTGCGACAATGTTTCGAACCATGTCGTGACTTTTCTTTGTTTTCCGGATAGAACTTATCACAGTGATCGAAGGGCGCACATTCGTTCTTGTTTGTTTGTTTGAATTTTCATATGTTTAAGCGAATTTTCTTCAAACCGACAAACGATGGTGCACGCTCGAGTCGCGTCGGCTCTTGCGGCGGCAACCGTTACAAAACCATCGTTGCCGTGTTCAAATACAGGCAGAAACAGAGCCGTTGACACCATATCGTGTGCGCACGACATGTTTCGAAAATTGTTGTACAAACAGAGGGAGAACACTTGTTGTGAATCAATGACAAAACAGGTCTTACAACATGTCGTAGTCCGCCAAAAAAGTGGCCCGGAGCGATCGAGCACGATGTTTCGATTTTGGAACGCGGCACTAGTCTGGTTGTCGCGCGAATCTACCTGCGAAAACATGCAACGCATTGCCCAAAAGCAAGCGGAGCGAAGCCCATAAGCAGCTTCGCTTCTACATATCTCATGTTGAAGAAAATATTCAGATAGACGGAATTCAGGGAGAAAACTCGCCTGTACCCCAGCGCCGAGATCATTTTACAAGGTACCTTTTTTCATTCATGTACATTAAGAAGCCCCATAATCATTCATGTTTTACAATAAACACCACGATTCCCCACGGGGTAGATTTTTTTGCTACAATACACCCCGATATGAAGGGTATATTGTAATGACACAATGTACCCCGTTTCCGCATTGAGTCGTGTCAGGTAATTATAGAAAATTTTCTATCTCTCGAAACACGTCCTAAGAAACAGATGGAAAAGCCTCCTATCGTCAGGTGTCGTCTTTGAGTTGCTCGCGTGTTTGTTTTTTCAACACCCCCTCCCCAAATGACAATGTGAAATGTAACAACCCACTCCCCCACCACCTTTTTGGAAGGTCTCGTTGAATTAAGAAATTTTTTGATAATCGTATTATTTTTACATTGAGAGATTACACTGGAGACGTAAAATGGAAATTTCTGGACAATGACCATTTAAACCGACAGGTACCTTGTCACTGACACTGGCTGCAAGGCGTCCTGAATCAAAGTTTTGAATTCGGGGCTTATGGAGATAAACTAGTGGCATTGGCTGCACGCAGGCTTGCATCGGGGTTACGTAGTAATAGACTGAAGCCGGGTTCAAACATGTTATCTGCCTTGGAAACGAGTTTTGCTCAACCTTCCCCTCCTGTCCGAGAAGTCGTCGTCGGTGAAGTCAAGTGCTTGCTTGCGATGTCCGGTATCTGTTACTGTAAAAATCCTGGTTGCTGCGCGAAGTCTGTCCGATTCGCGCGTATTTTTCGGACTGGGAGTCGCTTCCGCAAGGAAAATCGCGCTCAGAGAGGGCCTGTCTTCCGGACGCGACAGAAGTGCTGAGAAAAATGCCTAGAAAATACTCGGTGGGCTGTCGGTGGACAGAAACACCGACCGCAGACAGAATTGCCGTCGCGCAAGTCATTGTGCGGCGGATTGTCTGACGTCAGCGCTGATTCTTGGATACCGAACCGATTGTATAGGGTTACTACGTAACCCCAAAAATGGAAACACGAGCTGAATGGATTTTAAGAAACGGGGTGGACAGCGTTTTCGAAAACCCGGAACGGGGTACCTCGTAATGTTGCCGTCTTCTGGATTGTTCGTCTTGCAAACCAAACGCCCATGTGGACTCGACCATTCGTGTGGCCACACGGGCCGTGCGGTGACATCAGGGCTTCCCGACAGCCTGAGCTCACCCGGGCTCCTCCGCAGGGAAGAGTCCCAGGCCGGAGAGTTGCGACTGACGACCGTGCTTCACCCTCCTGCCGTCCATCGGCCTAGCAAACGCCGACGCTGCTGCTCACCCTCCCTCTTCGCCCTGTACGGTGTTACCTTTTCTCGCGCGGACATCCCCTTCCAACATTCGTCAATCCCCCAAAGCCTACCATCGCTCTGCGTTTCGGCGCTACCAAACCACAGCAGAGGACCGGCGATTTTCGTCTGCAGCAGCTGACCACCCGAAGTGAAGCACTGCGCATGAACCGGAGCAGTCCGACGATAGAAACAGCTTCAAAAGGAACATTTGTACCTTCAGCAGCAGCAGCGGTAGCGGCAGCGGCAGCGGCAGCGGCTTTTGTCGGTCTGTCACTCTCAGCGCTCTCTCTGCGGCATAGTCTCCGGTGTATCATGCTACGTGAAGAACAGTAGCATTCTTGAATCTAGTTTATAGGCCTTTCTCTCCCCTTTCTCTCCCCCTCTACACATTCCTCCCCTTCTCTTTCCCTCCCTCCCCCCCTCCGCTCCTCCTCCGTTGCTTGCTTTCTGCCTCTACTCTTTAATCTCTCGGGCTGCATCCCACGGGTTTGTCCAGACCGTTTCCAGGACAAAGCAGTGGGTCGTGTTTCTGCTGTTCACTTAACAGTGAACAGCAGCAACCTAAGGTCAACACTGAGATAGAGGTCAGTCACCTCTACATCATAAGCACANNNNCGCGTGCGTAACCAGCTGTGCGCCGTGGCAAGCATTTATGCTATGTGCTTGTCACATGTCATTAATATATGCATTACTAAGCTATTCGAGCTGTTGAAAGTTGACGCGTCTCCCTAGCCTTGTTGGTTTATGTGCCACAGACACGTTGTGACCTCTGGCCTCGCTGCACACCCACCGCACTGACGCAGGTGACTGATGCTGGAGGGACGTCGGCGCTGACGCCGTGCCTTAGGTGGTGGTGTGACGGCTTCATGACGGACAGTTCCTTGACTCAGTCAGCAGGGAACTGCACAACCACATTGAGGTTGTATACAATTTGGTTGTGTGTGGTGGACTTGTATGGTGCCTACCGGGTGCTCCCTCAAACAGGACTAGATGTTGAAGTTCGTTGGCCACTCACAACTCTATGCCCTCTTGCCTCACACACTCTTCACACACTCATGTACAGATTGAGTGACCATGGTGCCACCTGGGGAGATGTATGACGTGCCTATCATGACTGGAGCAGTCGACGCCCTCAAGCTTCTGCTGGACCCAGGAGGGCCCTCTGGCACAGATGCAACCATTGAATGATTCTCCATAATGCTCTATGACTGCCTGTGATGCGGTGTATGCTTGGGCCCGTACATTCTCACTGCCGTGCCCTGCATCATGTTCTTCTGACTTGCATGTGATGGGGGAGCTGTATTTTCCCGGGTGCTGATCCCTAGGGGGCCACCGTGCCGGTTTTGGCCGTGCCACGGTGAGAAGCCGCCCTCGGTTAATTCCGAGTGGTCGGGCTCGACCCCCGGGTGGCGGCACTAGCTCACTCGAGCGTCGTGCTCGAGGTGAGTGCGTGCTCACCGGTACTAGGCTCGCTCGCTCCCCCTCCTCTCTCTTGTCTTGAGTTGTAATGCAAGTGTTGCAACTTACTTGCCGCATCCATGGCTTGTCCCGCTCGTTTGAGCTGCTTGCACACTCAGCTCCTGCCACACTAGGACCAGCTAAAGAGGAATGTTCCTAGCAACTAC
>SZWC01003648.1:84261-100622 GCA_023375785.1 Penium margaritaceum | reverse complement strand
GCTCTGGTCAGTCATTGCCTCTGTGGAGAGTTAGGGTTGTGCGTTTTGATGACCCATCTTGCCCCTTGTTCGTTTCTGATGTGCTCTCTGTCCCTTCTCTTGAGCTCAGCCTGCTCTCTGTTTGTGCATGCACCACAATGGGTCTCACTTTTGAGAGCTCTCTTGACTCTGCCATGGTGCCTGCTCTTAACACACGTGCCATTATGCTTTGTGCCTCTGTTGTTGGTGACATGTATCATATGGCTCATTGTAATCCCTCTATTTCTTCTCCCCCTCTCTCTTTTGCGCGTGTGTTTTTAAACAGGGCCTGCTGCATCACCGCCTCTGCCATGTGAGCTTAGATACTGTGTCCAAGATCAATCAAACTCAGCCAGCCCTTGTTCTTGACACGGCTTCTTTTGAGAAGCCGCCCAAGAAAAAATATGTTTTTTATGTCCAGGGTAAGATACATTGATGTTCTTACCTTGACTCCACATCTTGGGCATGTCGTATGCTAGATTTGGTCCACTCGGAAAATCTCGGTCCCCTCCTGGTCGAGTCCTTTTTGGATTGGGGTTGATATGTTCTCACCTTGACTGATGACTTCACCCAAATGCTGTGGGTCTACAACCTTTGCCACAAGAGGGCGTCTGACTGTGGCCCAGTGGACTTCACTAGGCAATTCAGTTACGAGAAGTCCAGTTCAGCTCTCCCTGACTACAATCACAGTTTTGCTGCAATCACAGTAAAACTGTGATTGCAGTCAGATATGCAATCTAACATGTCAGCAACATGGATTGCAANATATGTTTTTTATGTCCAGGGTAAGATACATTGATGTTCTTACCTTGACTCCACATCTTGGGCATGTCGTATGCTAGATTTGGTCCACTCGGAAAATCTCGGTCCCCTCCTGGTCGAGTCCTTTTTGGATTGGGGTTGATATGTTCTCACCTTGACTGATGACTTCACCCAAATGCTGTGGGTCTACAACCTTTGCCACAAGAGGGCGTCTGACTGTGGCCCAGTGGACTTCACTAGGAAATTCAATTATGAGAAGTCCAGTTCAGCTCTCCCTGACTGCAATCACAGTTTTACTGTGATTGCAGTCAGATATGCAATCCAACATGTCAGCAACATGGATTGCAAGAATCCGCCTAGGTGGCAGATTAGAGATTGCTGCAGTGTGCCTAGGTAGCAGATCAGTCCCCTCTCTGTCCTAAGTACCCTAGTGCCAAATGAATTCGTTGTTCAAAACATTTTTCAAGGTGCACACTAATTTCGTTATGCAAAATATTTTCGGGTTTGCACACTAATACAACAAAATTGGTCAAACCCGTACACTAATTTCGTGGAGGGTGTTCAGATCCCGGACAACTTCGTAATTCAAATCTTCAATTCTTGGCCGAAAACGTCCTCGACAGCCACCTTCGCGAAGCGACGAAGTGCACTTTAGAATTTGTTATGGTCCAGAAGTCGAACTGGATCACAGAGAAATAATAAATCGCACACAAAAAAGCCAATAACATATTGCTCGCGCACACGAATACTTGAATTCGTTTTAAAAAACAATTATTTAGTAACGAAATCATCTGGCAGTAGGGTATATCAGCCCAATTGGGCTCATTCATCCATCACTCATTCAGAAGTTCCACCTTCTTTCAGACATTGTACCAGAGCACAGACACTGTTCTCAGGGCCGCCTTAGCAACTTCTGCGTTGCCTCCCTCATCAAGGCAAGGGTTTTTTTCACCCTTGCCTCTATCACAAGGAGTCCTCTCTACGTTCCATCCTGTGTGGTATTCTGCTTGCCACCCAACTCAGATTCCTCTCTGTCCTTCGCATCTCCCTCAACACCGCCCTCCATTTCAACATGGCCTCAGTTGCAGCTGTCACCAGTGCCCTTGTTGGCATCCCTAAGCTCACCACCAAATGCGACGGCACCAACAACTACAAGCTGTGGGCCTTTAACATCTCTATGTACTTCAAAAAGACCCGCATCGATGGTAGTTTGCTCCACAGAATAATCACAGGTGTGGGCAGTGGTGTCGAACGTGCCAAGGAAAGCTCAGACCAGAAGAAGTGGGAGTTTGACAATTACAACGCTCTCATTTCTCTCTTGGCAACCTGTGACTCTGCGATACACAACGACATTCGAGTAATAGGTGAAAGTGCCAAGGCAGTTTGGGACTACCTCAAGGAGCGCTTTGATGCTTGCACTTCAACCTCTTGCGGCATCAAAATTGTCTCCCTCTTCCATGTCCCATTTGACACCTTTCCCGACATAGGTGGCTACGTTGCTGCTTGCACCACTATTGCTGCAGATCTCAAAGCAATGAGCATTGACCTTCCTGAAGCTGTGGTGCGTGCGGGCATCATCCACGGCCTTCCTTCTTGCTTCAAGGTGATCCGCCAAATGCTTCTTCAACTTCCTGTCGCAGAACTGCCAGTCAAAAACATCTCTCCGAAGCTCGCAGCCGCTGAACAAGACTACAACACGAAGACACACCAGCCGGCAGCCCTAGCTGCTGTGCTTCATGCCCCTCTCCCCTCCTCAGCACTGCCGACCTCTTCCTCTCCTCGGGTTCATCTTACTACAGGGCCCAACAAGTTCCATCCCTGTCAGTACAAGCCACTCTCAGGGCCGCATGCAGGCAAGGTTTGTGGTGGAAGCAACCATCCTCAAGGTGTGTGCGGCCATTTCAAGACAGACCAATGGCTTGCCCAACATCCCGGCAAGACCTATGCTGAAAGACTGAACTGGCGTGCTGGGGCGCGCAAGGCTCGTGCAAGCCGTTTTGGAGCACTCGAACGTGGTAGTGTAACACTTGTATCTACACCTAGCTTGAATACTCTCACCGCTCGCATCCCTCCCGATACAAGTGTTGCCACAATGTACACTGCCGATGAAACCGGATTCGACATCTACTCCTTTTCCTCTCCCTCCCCCACTTTGATTTCCGACTCTTTCACGGAGCAAACCCTTAATTGTGGAGCTACCTCGCATTCTCTCAAGGATGCAGACAGCACCACTCCTCTCCAGTCCTCCGTTCCTGTTTCCGGTGCCACTACAGACATGGTTGTCGAATCACGCGCTCGTGCAACTCTTGCCTCTCCAGCCTCCATTCATGGTCAGGTCACTGGCCTCCACATTCCTTCCCTTCGCACCAACCTCCTTTCAGTCTGCAAGCTACAACAAGAAGGAGTGCACGTCCATTTTCCTGCGTTTGGCACTCAAGCCCATCTCTCAACCTCAACTGGTCGTCACCTTGCCACCTTTCACCTTCACAACAACCTCTACCGCATCCGTGTGCTTCGCATCACGCATCCTTCTGCACATGCACTCACGAAAACCACCGCCGTTTCTTGTCCATGCCGCAATCTCTCCCACCCTCTCATCCTCCATCATCATTGTCTTTGTCACCCCAATGTCACCACTTTGCAGAAACTATCCTCTCACAACATGGTCCTCGGACTTCCGCAGCTTCCTCCTCTCCCACCTCTGTCTGCACCACCTTGTACCGCTTGCATTTAAGGCAAACTTCGTGTGGCTTCTCACCCTCCCAAGCCCTCTCGTGCTCCTCGGCCTCTTGACATTGTCCACCTAGATCTTGTCGGTCCTATTTTCCCCGTGTCCCGCACAAACCACTTGTTCTTTCTTACGATCACTCTCGGTTTGGCGTGGCCATCCCTCTCTGCTCCAAATCTGACGCTCACACTGCCTTCATCACCTGGGCCAACCAAGCTTCTGCCCGGTTTGGCCGCTCCATCGGCCGTCTGTGGTCCGATCGTGGGGGTGAATTTCTGTCCCGTGTTCTTGCATATTACTGCGCCAACTACGGCATTGATCACCAAGTGACAGTCCCAGAATCTCCTGAACAAAATGGAGTGGCTGAACGTCGTAACCAGACCCTTCTCAACATCGTCCGCACCCTTCTTGCCCATTCCGCAACCCCTCGCGACTACTGGACGTACGCTCTCCTCTACGCTTCACACGTGCAAAAATTCTACCCCTCCTCTCTCCTTGCCAACTGCACTCCCATGGAAGCATGGCAGGGTCCAAACCTGACATCTCCAACCTTTGTGTTTGGGGTTCTACGGCTTATGTCCTTCTCAACAAACGACAACGCTCTCAGAAAAACACGTCCAAGATCGATCCTAAAGCTGTTCTGTGTGTTTTTCTTGGCTTTGCGCCACACTCTCTTGGGTATGTTTTCCTTGACCCTACAACCGGCCAAGAGATGTGCAGTGTGGACGTTTGCTTCGACAAAACCCATCCCTATTTTCTCCACCAACAATCCGACCCCCCGCCCCTTGACTGGGTGCACTTTGGCCTCTCTCCCTCCACGCTGCCACAAGTCTCCTCACCATCATCCTCCCCTCCCCTTTCCTATGCCCCTTCAACGCCTCCTCCTGATGACCCTTCCACTCCACTTTCGTCCACATCTGTAGCTGCTACACCCCCACCTCCTCCGCTTCCTCTCTTCCCCCCTCCCACTCTTCCCAACCTGCCCTCCTCTGATTTCTCTCTTCCACCGTCTCTCCGTCCATCTCCCGCAGACTCCTCCCCCTCATCTGCTCCTCCACCTCCCCCTCCACCTCCGCCTCCACCTCCGCCTCCTCAACCCTCTCCCTCCTCCTCTTCCCCTCCACCTCCCCCCACACTGCCACATTCTGAACGCATCCTTGCCAAACAACTACTCCGCTCCCATGGGTCTTCCTCTAGTCCCTCTCTTCCTCGTCTACATTCAGGGGGTGATCTTGCTCTTCAAGAAGATAGACAAGAAGAGGTTGTAAAAATGCTCTCCACACACACTCCCCTCCCTTGCTGGCTTGCCATGGGTCCTTCGGCATCTGACCTCACGCACACCAATCTCCCTTGCCTCCCTCACGCTCCACGCACCAACCAACACGCCATTCTCAGCACCACAGTTCACAAACAGCAACAGATTCCAGTGCCAACCACTTTTGAAGAAGCCATGGCTGGTCCACATGAAAAGGAGTGGAAAAGAGCAATCGAGAGTGAGCTCCATGCATTTCAAGCGACCAACACCTACACTGAGGAGCCAAGACCCTCCACAACAAACGTCGTCAAAGGGATGTGGCTCTTCCGCGTGAAAATGTTTCTTGGTAAACCTGTCGAGTTCAAAGCGCGATGCGTCGCAAAGGGGTACTCTCAAAAGAAAGGCATCAAATTCTTTGAAACCTACTCTCCAACAGCCAAGATAGCAGAACGGTGTGTCTGAGCATTGGAACTGCACCATGGAGGATTCGGTTCATGTCATGTGGTATGAGTGCAGTCTTTTGGAGTCTTTGCATTTAAGGACTTCTCTTGCATGAAGTGGGTCTAGAACTTCCCGCATGGTCCTTCCCCAAACCATGTCACGTCGTACAAGCTGTGGTTTGGCCATCGTGCCGATATCCATCTCACTTGTATTTGAGGGTCCCTTGTCTACGTCTGGTTCACCGAGAACAAATAGGGATCAAATTTCTCACCTTGGGGTCGCCCTGTGTACCTTCCTCTGCACCTCCTCGTAGTGAAAGGCTTCGCGCTTTTGGGACCATCCTCACCATCATTTTTTCGAGTCTCAAGATGCTCTTCTCCTTAAGACTCTCACCTACCACAACCTGTCCAACATTCTACCACGGGTTGTAGACCACGTTCCTACTTGTAAGGCTTTCCGGCGGATAGAGGAGTCTAGTCATACAGATGGGCTTGTCCGGGCCTCCTCACCTACGGTCGGTGGTAACCGGTTGTTGACATCTTTTCTGTGGCCTAAGCAGCCTCATCAGTCCCTTCGACAGACCTGATTCGATGCTAGTGTCAGTCCCCTCTGGCACACCTCACTCTGTGTCGGTGTTAGTCCGGTCTGGCACACCTCACCCCTTGGCAGCGCCCGTCCCCTCTGGAACACCTGATCGCGTTTCCATGACAGCATCTCCAGTCACACCTACTCTTGTGTATGCACTTGGTTCCCCTGCAGCTATGGCCCAGTAGCCTGCTTTGCAACCTGAGGTGAGCATCTCAGCATCAGGCTCCTCCCACGAGCCTGGTGGTCATCTTGGACCACTGGCTGCTAGGGCTCAGCAGACTGCCGACTTAGTGCCTCGACGTCCAACTTGCAGTGTTCAGAGTGGCGAGCTTGACATGAGTNCGCCCGTCCCCTCTGGAACACCTGATCGCGTTTCCATGACAGCATCTCCAGTCACACCTACTCTTGTGTATGCACTTGGTTCCCCTGCAGCTATGGCCCAGTAGCCTGCTTTGCAACCTGAGGTGAGCATCTCAGCATCAGGCTCCTCCCACGAGCCTGGTGGTCATCTTGGACCACTGGCTGCTAGGGCTCAGCAGACTGCCGACTTAGTGCCTCGACGTCCAACTTGCAGTGTTCAGAGTGGCGAGCTTGACATGAATGCCCTTGCCTTGAGTCTCCAGGAAGACTACATAGAGGTGCATCTAGCGTGCCCTATCACGAGTTGGTCATTCGTGAGTTCTCACTCGCTTGCGATGTCGCAGCTGATCTTCTGGTGGTCAGACGGAGTCATGAAGCATACATTTCCGCCACTCAAACTTCTCCATTGGTGCCACCTGATTCCAGGCACGTTGGAGGAGGCACTCTTGGCTGACGATGCAGATGTATGGCATGCTACTTGTGAGGATGAACTCAGAACCATTATGAGCTTGTCGATCTGTCACCTTGCCGAAAGGCTGTACAGGCCAAGTGTGTCATTCGTAAGAAGGTGAAGTCTAATGGCACATTAGATCGCTATAAGGCTTGTTCTGACGGTCAAGGGGTTCTTACAGGTTGAGGTTGTGGATATCAGTAACATGTTTGCACCCGTTGGCTGTATAACCACCGCTTATGCCTTGTTCGAATTCGTTCTCATGATGACTAGGAGCTACATGAGATGGATGTGAACAACGCGTTCCTCCATGGCAGTCTAAAGGAGGAGATACACATAGTCCAACCACCAGGCTTTGAGGTCAGTAACAAGGTCTGGTGCTTGCGGAAGGCCTTGTATGGCCTGAAGCAATCACTTTGTTGCTGGAACCAAGAGATCACTGTCACACTAACACGTGAAAGATACATGCAGAGTGACGCTCACTTGTCCCTCTCTCTCAGAGCTCCACTTGAGAGCTTCATTGCTATCCTGGACTACATGGGTGACCTCCTACTTGTTTCTCCTTCAATGGAGGCCATGAAGGAGGCCAAGGTAATCCTTTAGGCTGCTTTCAGGATGAAGGATCTTGACCCTACAATTTCACTTCTTGGGATGGAGATCGCACGTGATTGTCAGCGGCAGACACTCTTGTTGATAAGGCATGTTACACTCATGTTATGGCAGAGTGGTTTGTTGACCTCCTCAGTACATTTCTTGTAGCCTCGACCTAAATTTCATGTGATGGGATGTATATTCTGAAGGTGGATGATCGAGCCTGTACTTGTGCCTCATAGAAGCTCAGATGTACGTGGCCACTACCAAACAACTCGCCATTGCCTTCACCATCAACCTTGTTGCACAGCTCTCACAGTGACCTCGGATGAGAGCCCATCATGTGACAATGTGAGTGGCACAGCACGTGGTTTCCACGCTTTATCTCAGACCCTGCTTTTGATGGCATTATTCACTAGTAGTTGATGGCTACATAGACAATGACTAGGTGTGGAGCCCTGATGGGCGCAGTCAGACATGCTGCGCGTTTCTATCGGGTGGCACTGCTATGTTATGGCGTTGCGGAAAGTAGGCTTGTATCACACGTACCTCATTAAGGGCTGAGCATGTTGTGTTGAGGGCTAGGGCTGCTGAGGCGGTTTGGCTGTAGCGTTTTCTTCATGATATGCTTCAGTTTGTACCCTGTGTTTCTCTGCGCTGTGAAAACCAAAATGTTCTCACCACTGCATAGATCCCTGGTCTGGTACATACACACACAGCTTGGTGTTTTCTAGCATCACTTTGTGCATTATCTTGTCGAGCAACAGGTGCTCTTCGTTATCAGGGTGAACATGGACATGCAGTGGGATGACTTCCTCACCAAGGGACTGGTGTACGGAAAGTTCATGGTAGAAAATTCATTATTTTGGCCTTTGCCCCTTGCCTGACAGTGGCTAAGAGTGGGGTGTGTGAGTATGGAATGTTGAGCATCTTGTTGTGCACTTGTATCAATTATGCACATGTATGGACATGCATTTTATCGGGTCATTGGGGAGTGTTGTGATCCTCGCCTGTTTGTACAACTTAATGAGATTACTCGACCGTGTCCATGCTCATGCAGATCCCTCATGCGGATCCAACTGGTGCTAGAGCACCTGCGGGTGGTGACTCCAACCACCGGTAACTGCCAGACAGCTACCACGGTGTCCCGAATGCTTGCTGGGATACTCTACAGTTTTTCTGTAGCCGCTAGAAATTTCTTGGTGTTCTGGCTCTTGAGCCCGATTTGCATGCTTCACCCACTGTGCAGTCTCATGTGTTTCCATTGATTGATGCTGGACCTGTGCGTGTGACCAGTCATAGTGTCTGGCTTGAGATTTTTTATCTCTAGGTTTAGACAATGTTGTATTTGGATGCATGTGCACAGAGTTATGGCCAAAACAGTGGTTTTGGGCCGGTTTTGGGACAAACTGACACTATTGCATGCGTCACCCGCTGTGCGCCGTGGCAGGTGTTTCTGTTGTGTGCTTGTCAGTTTCCATCTCTCTCTGCATTACTAAGCTAGTGGACCTTATGAGAATTTGTACATCTCCCTAGCCTAATACTTGTTGATTCAGTTCTCACCTACTTGCTTGCTAGTGCGTTGCCAGACCGGACAATATCGCCACGTCAGCGGCAGCTAGGCTAGGAAGCTTCCAAGTGTTTTCTTAGGAAAACATATCCATGCACGTGCAGCCACTAATACGAGGACAACACAGTTTCAACAAAAATCCAAGCACTCCATGTTCATCCATCACCAAGTGTAGGACTCAGTCTCACAGAAGGAATGACATTTTTAAACTTTTCACTCTCTAGTGTCTTTGTCAAGAAGTCAGTTTGTTGGATGTTGGTCCCTACTCAAATGGCGGAGGTCACTTTCCAATGCACTAATTCACGCACAAAATGATGCTCAAGAGCAGTGTGCTTTGTGATTGCATGAAACACACAATGATTTTCAACAACGAATGTACTCTGGTTGCAGAAGCATCTTACGGTATCAAGGAAGGACAACAATATGCAGATAGCTTCAGCAGTTCCTGCACCCGGCGCCACGCACTCAAACCCCAATCAACTAAGGGCACTGCATCCCTGTTTGACACTGCACCATGTGACAACAGTGGTTATGTCCAGATTTGAGGCAGATCCCCTACTCTTCCTGAGTCAAACACCAAGTCCCCTTGTTGCTGCCTTATTCTATGTTGACAACCTCTTCATTGAATCTCCAGATTTTAAGGGGATGAAGGGACCCATTGCAGTGCTTTACAATTCCTACAAGATGAATGACTTGAGACTAGCTGGAGTGCTTTTGAGAACTAAGA
Organism: Penium margaritaceum; assembly: GCA_023375785.1. Lineage (NCBI taxonomy): Eukaryota > Viridiplantae > Streptophyta > Zygnematophyceae > Desmidiales > Peniaceae > Penium > Penium margaritaceum. The sequence continues at coordinate 91,131 of SZWC01003648.1, read as the reverse complement.
TATTTCCAGGCCACAAGAAACAGAATTTGTTGCTTCACCAGGCATGCTATGCTTTCATCATGGAGAAGTGGTTTGCAGACCTCCTTGCACAGTCCCAACAACTTCCACCTATGACACACCTAACAGGCAGAGCGTTATGAAGGTTGACGACCCGGCACAACTATGGGAGGCACTGGATGTGCCATCCTACCTATGCTCACCATCGACCTCCTGGTGCAGCTCATGATCTCCACTTCACGCCTTGGGCTCTGTTTTAGTAGGTTGTGCTAAGCTTCCCTTGATGGCTATAGTGACAGTGAATGGTGGCCTTGGGCCCGGACGGGAGGAGTTGGTAATCTCTTGCTTTGAGCAGCAAGGCGACTGAATTTCTCCATACAGGCTTCCCGAAGGCGATGGACACAACCAAAGTGATCGTGAAGGCTGGGATTCTGGACCATGTAGTCCTTCTCATCAAGCATTCTACGGAGGAACGCATTGTTTACATCCATGTAATGGAGTTCCTAGCTATGCTGGGCAACAAGGCCTAGCAACTTGTGTTCCGTGGTCATCCAACCAACAGGGGAAAATGCGTTAGTTTGTTTGACACCCTCGACGTATGAGAATCTTTTGGTGGGAAGTGGAGCCTTATAGTGATGCACTGAACCATTCGGCTTCATTTTCCTCTGAACGAACCACCTTGTCTTAATTGCCTTATGACCAGATGGGAGATGCACGAGCTCAAAAATGCCATTTTCCTTGATTGCATCACGATCTTCCCTACAGGTGGTCTCCCATAGCAAAGCATCCATCCTGGACATTGATTCTCTCGATGTTCCTAGGTTGAGTGACGAAAGCGAGAAGGCACGAGCAGCCATAGCGCATGCCTTGGGAGTGGATCTCACCTCGGCCATGGAGGAAACGGAATCACACACAAATGACCATCGCATATCCTATTGGACTCGTTGGATGAATCTTGGGTGAAGTTGCCTAAACAAAAAGGCCAACGGCCTTCATGTAAGTGTCTCTACTCTAAACGGCTGTCGAGGTGTCACATCTTTGGGCCTTTGAGACTTTACTTTTTCGAAAAAGCTTTGCAAAGCGTTTAGAAAAAATAAAACCTCATGTCAGTGTCTCTACTCTAAACGGCTGTCGAGGTGTTACATCTTTGGGCCTTTGAGACTCAGGTGACAATGGCCGCACCCGATCGCCAGGCTCGCGCATGAAGGTGCCACTAGACAGCACTGCTGTGACTAGCTCGGACACTGTGGATGAGCAGGTGTCAGGATGTAAGATGGGGGTGGAGGTAAATCTTGAACTGTGGATGAGCGGTACCAGGTGACATTTGTGTGAGTGCCACAACGGATACAGGTGAATCAGGTGCATACATAGGTGAGACAGGTGTACATGTAGACACATGAAATGGAGGTGATGGCACACATGCAGGCGGAGGCACAGATGATGTATGTGTTGCACGTGCAGGAGCAGCTGATGCTAGTGATGCTGGTGTTGCTAGGGAGCACTCGCGACAGGAACTTGCATAGGAATAGGTGCCACCATAGCTTTTGGGCCTACGGCCACAATGGTGGGGTCAATGCCAGCCAAAGATTGGCCGAGGGGTGATAGTGTCACATGTGTGGGAATGACATGCCTGACCATTCTTTGTGGTTCACTTCTTCTTTTTGGAAAAATCTGAGACCAAGTGTGAGCTTAGTCTCAGATTTACCTCATGCTGTGTGGGTAGCAATTTAGACAGAGTCACTCTTTTTAAAGGGAATGGAGCAATCTTTTTTTGGTTCTTTAAGCAGAAATGATATGAAAATCTATGTTTCTATTCACGAGCTTTCCAACACACCAAAACTGGACGCAATTCCGCCAAGCATAGCTCAAGTTGCGCTTGTCAAGGCGCAGGTCATACCCACTACAAAAAATGCCTAACACCTCTTGTGGTGTCCACTTAAAATGGCACCTTTATTCACGTGCAAAACACTTTTCCGGAGGCACAGATCCCTTTGTACGTAATGGATGGGTCCTCTGCACTGTTTTGACAGGCCTCTGTCACTTTGTGTTAAGTCTGATGGTGGAGTTTGACTGGGTTTGAAATCTGTCTGGGACCTGCAGTCAGAATTTTGACGAATTCCTTCAGTAACAAACCATAGTAATCATTTGCGGATTTGGGAAGCCAGAATTTTGGCTGAGTCCTCCATTAATAGCCTGTACTACTAGATCCGGAGGATGTCCCTCGGATATGTCTTGTTGCTCACATCCGGTCGATTTTTTGACCAGGCACTGATTTCAGCTAACTTCCCAAGCCATCGCGCACATCCCAACTTTGAAAGCCCATAACTTCCTCAACATTGACAGATTCTGGTGGTTCAAGTTGCACCAGATTCAAAAACTCATCAAGGGGAAATCACCCAATTCAGTACTCTATGAGCAGTCTGGTCAAAATGCAAGGATTCTTTATCCTCAGGTGCCTCGTCAACACCTCCTTGCATCGTACTCGGGCATACAAAGGGGCAATTTACAATGTTCTCCCCTTTGCACCTTCCATAATTACTGCTCCTGCTTTCTCTCACTCATCTTTTGCTATGCCCCCCAGCCCTTTCTAGCTGGTCACATTGATCCCGGCCATGCTCTTCTAGTGCCGATCCGCAGGTTGCAATTTGGTTCATTAATCCACAAGCATGTATTTCATGCTCTAGAACTACAGCACCACCTGTCTCTTCTCCACCATTTTTCGTGCGTAGTGACAATGCACATTGAGATGCTTCTTCCTTTGGTGCTAAGTTGGATTGTTGGTCAACAAGATGGAGCCAATGTTGTCCTCTTGTACCACCGTTGGCTCCGATTGTAACACGCCCAGCTTCCCCAGCAGCTTGCGGAGCCACACCGCCTCCTTGACCAGCACGGCCAACGCAATGTACTCGGCTTCCATTATGGAGGTGGCAATGTATTCCTGCATCACGAGACCGATGCACCTGATAGGAACATGTATCTGGAGGTGGAATTTCGCTCATCCACGTTCCTGGCATAGTCTGTGTCCGTGTAGTAGACCAGGCACAAGGGGTCAGATCACCCCTTACCGTCAAACCTCAGGTGCATGTGCTGCATTGCCTACACGTACCGAAGAATGCGCTTGATCGCCTCCTAGTGTAGTGGCACGGGATCAGCCATGTCCCTGCTCACCTGACCCACCCCGTAGGCCAGGTCTAGTCGAGTGGCCACCATGGCATACATGAGGCTACCCACTGCCAATTCGTAGAGCACCCCTGCCATATCCTCCCCTTCTTCTCTTCTTTGTGGTGCCAACACCGCGCTCGATTCACAAATCATGGAGGCTGGACTGCTGACTGATTGGCAGTCATCCATGCCGTACCGCTTCAGCACCTTGGCCATGTGTTTGGCCTACCCCAGCTCAAGATTGCGGTCCCTCATGATGCTCACCCCGAGGTAGAAGTCCAGCTCCCCCATGTTTGATACCTACAACCTGTTTTCCAGCTGCTCTTTCAGCTGCTAAAAACTCAGCAGGTCCAAGGAACACATGATTAGTTTGTCTACGTAGAGTGAGATGATGTGATGGGGCTGTTTGTCGTGTTGCACATACATGCTGTGATCTCCTGTTGTCCTTTTGACTGTGCTTACTCTGGTGAAACATTGCCCGAACAACTCTCTGAGAGTCTCTCCCGCTCTGGTGAAACATCACTTGGATCAATGACGCATCCAGAGGATTTCCCCTCGATGATCGGAGTGCACTTCTTGGTACCCTTTGTGCCTCATCCCATGGGTCTTTTTGATGGATCTCTAGCCTAGCTACATGCATCATCAGTGTCCCCCGCGTCGGTTGTGGCACCTGCTACACCACAGCGCTCTGACTCCACGCCTTCAACCCTGGCATCCGCCGGCTCCCTCTTGTAGCTAAGGAGCTGGAACTACTCCTCCTCCTTGGGAGATTTTGAAACACCCATGTCGTTCCTCCCACTAATGAAACTCTATTACTCGTCAAACTCGACGTCACTGCTACAGATGATGCCTTGCGTGCATGGGTCCCAGAGCTGATACGTCTTATTTGTACTCTCATAGTGTGAAGACATACATGGCTTTGTCCGCTGTTCCAACTATGTGCCGCCTACACCATCACATAAGCCTTGCACCCAAAGACCTTCACGTGTACCACATTTGGCTTACTTCCACTCCAAACATCTTGCGACATCTTCTAGTTGCCCTTATTATTTAGCGCCACCGTTGGGATGAGGTTGATGGTGTACCTCACCGTACACACATAAAGAAATCCAGAAACTTCACGGCATGTTCAACAACATCTGGTTGGTCTGCTTTGCCACTCTATTGGACTGTGACAAGTACGGCATAATGGCTTCCCACCTGATGCACTGCTGCTTCAGCTACTTGCTACAGCCCACGTACCCTCCAATTGTGTTGTTGCGTAGCACTATGGCCTTCTGGCCACTTTGTCTCTGCACCATTGCTACGTACGCCTTTAGCAGGTTCAAGAACTTGCCTATCTGCTTCATGAAGTGAACAAAGACCTTCTTATTTCAGTCGTTGATGAAGTTGACAAAGTACCTCAAGCTTCTATTTGACAGTGTTCAAATGGTCCGCACATAACGCTATGCACGACCTCCACCAGTTCCTGTGCTCAAGCCGCATTCTCGATGAATGTATTGCGCAACGCCTCGTCCAAAATGTAAGGATCGCACTTCTTTTGTGCTGCTACATATGCTGCCATGTCTGTTGCATTGTCGATGACATGGCTGCATACCATTTCGCACCTCCAGATTGAGGATGTCTGCAGTCTAGTCGATGTGGAGATTATGACACTAGCGATTGCTCTCAATTGAGGACCAACTTCCTTCATCGTATAGGCAGACGAGAGAAATGCCTTGGCTGCCTGAATGGCGGATGGACTGAGTGAGGCAATGAGCAGGTCACCTACGTAGACCCAAATGGCCGCAAGAGGCTCTTCCAGCGGACTCTGAAAGAGTGCAATGTCAACTACACTGCATCGATACCTCCGCTAACATGCGTGGAGGTGAATTCATGTTCCAACAATGAAGCGACTACTTGAGTCCATACAACTACTTGAGTCCATACAAGGCCCTGTACAAGCACCACACCTTGTCAATAGCATCGGTACATCTGGACAGCTTGGCCATGTAAACTTCCTCATCGAGCTGGACGTGTAAGAACACATCATTCACGTCCATCTCCTCCAACCCCTAGTCATACTAAGCCACAAGGCTGAGGAGAAAAGAAGCAGTGGTGGAGCGACCAACTTGTGCAAATTTCTGGTCAAAGTCGACTCCAAGGATCTGAGAAAATCCCTAGGCCATCAGTCGTGCCTTACAGCGATCCACTGTGCCATCCAGCTCCAGTTTCCGCCTTGGAATCTAAAGGGCTGAGACTGCTTTGCGTTTGCAAGGCAAGCCGCCCAGTTTATAGACATCGTTTTCCTTAAGTGCGTCAAGCTCCTCTCCCAGAGAGCAGTATTGGTTGCCTCACGAGTCCAACGCACAGTCGTGGGCTCAAGGAAAAGCGGGGTTAGACCGTTGTCAGCAAAGCAGGCACCCATGTAACTAGAGACTGTGGACTCGACAGCTCTACGAACTCCTTGGCACTTTGAAAGTAGCCAAGAGCAGTGGTCGGTTGGACAATGACGATGATAAGACCTAGGGCGTCAAGTCCCATGGGATTGACAGATGGTACAACAAGGAGATGTCTCACAAGATCGAGTGACAAACTGTGAGCACGGCTCAGAGTTAGCAATGGTCTTGATCTGGAGAGCAGGGTTAAAAGGTTGAGGCATAGATGGTGAAGAAGAAGGAGCAAGAGAGTGGGAGACAGGGCCAGACATTGCTGATGAACCATGATGTGAAGGGAAATGGACCCGTGTAGTGTTCAGAAACAGTACAGGAGATGAACACTCAAGTGACAACTGACGCTGACATGGATAATAGTGAGGACTCGGGAGAGGGAGGCCTCGCCACCTCTGAGGAAGGGGAAGACCCAGAGGCAGCAGGATTCATGTGCCACATAAAAAAGGGATTTTTTGACCCAGAAGGGACTGTGTCCGTGAGATCGGAGGCTAAGCAAGGAACACCTCTCCCAAATTGATGAAGCAAAGCCCTTAGGGAACCATGTAGCAGCAACACAGCCCTAGAAGCGTGCAAGACAAAGATCCGCACGACCGAAGCACCACTCAAAGGGAGTGACATGGCGGGGAAGAGGACCGTGGAGGACTGGATTCCAGACCCACATCATGTAGGACATGGCTTTGAAAGAGAGAAGAGGCTTAAGACTTGAACTACAGAGAAGATGTGGCATGTTGGTGGAACTCGGTGAAGCGAGCCTCATCTGTACATTGCACACGAGGTGAGCTCACTACCATCCAGGAGGTCGAGCTGTTGGTTTTTACGCTCATTGTGCTCTGTTGTGTCCTCCCGGCTTGTTTACATCGGCGTGCTGATGACTGACGGCGAGACTCGACGCTGATGGAGTGTCATCCGGTGGAGCCGACGCACGCTGAGGTTGTCTCGCAGTTCGCTGGAGCCCCCTCTCTCCGGCGACGTGTTCAGCTCCATCGGCAGGCCTCCTCGGCGGTCGCGCTGCCGGCAGTTACTGCCACCGCAGTCGCTGTCTGCATGCGTCCAGCGTGTACTGTCGTGCCTACATCGTCATGCGCTGCCTAGGGTCCCTGTTGCATGTTGCATGGCCCTGTTTGGCAGCATAAACCATCGTGGGCACTGCCTGGGTTCAGGCTGCCATAACTCCTCGCTACTATTTTTCTAGCGGATTCTGACCGCACGGCTGCCTTCGCAGCGTCGGTATTATGGTATGGTCCAGTTTTCAGGCAAAACGGACGACGCCCGGGTTTTG